>JAQGCP010001111.1:0-13355 GCA_034699885.1 Acrobeloides thornei | reverse complement strand
ATGCTCTTTTTTCGTTGATCTATGTATTTTCCTTAATTAGGGGTATATTTTCTTACCTAAGAATGAATTGTGTAAGAAATCAAACTTCTGCTTTTTTTCTTTGATGTCATAAGAGTTGCATTATTTTTTAATCCAATGTCACCCATCGGCCACGGCGTACAAAAAAGGGTGAAGGCAAGGGTCAAAATTTTTTTAAATTTCGTCATTCGACTCAGCTCGCCGAGCACTTCAAAACGAGTACCATATCATGAGGTTTTCTGGGTTTTACCCATGGCCGAGTGGCTAAACGTTCGGCTTTCACTTAAAGGGCGCGAGTTCGATCCCGCGCTAAAAAGTTATTTTCTTAAAATAATATCGCCATCGTGTTTCCCGCATAAAAATATGGATATACAAAAATTTTCATGACTTTTGGCAACAAAATAAAAAACGACTTTTTGGCGTGGGATCAACCCCGCGCCTTTTGAGTAAAGGCCGAGCGCGTTAGCCACTCGGTCATGGGAAAACCTATGCTTAGACCTAGGGTCAAGCTCTCAAAACCTCATGATATGGTACTTGTTTTGAAGAGCTCGGTGGGCTGAGTCGATTGACTACATTTTTTAAAATTCTCTGACCCTTGCCTTCACTTTTTTAGTACGCTGTACGGTGACTAGTACGAACATGCTTAGATCATAAGCAATTAATTAATGTCAAGGTTAATTAATTTACACTAATATATTGTTTATTTTACGTTTTTTACAGGGTGTATAAGCTTAAAGGAGGGTATAAATTATGGACTATTTCATGAAAAAAAATTTTAAATGATCATTTCTAGGGATAATTCTATGCGGAAAATCGATTGCGCGTACTCCCGAATCGTGAAAACGCTTCCTTGAGCCTGATTCAGGGAAGGAATCGGTGTATTGAAGCGAAAATCAAACATTTTCGAATTTTTATGAGAAAACTGTCGATTCCTAGGTTTTTCTAGATGGAGAATCGATTGCGCGCACTCCCGAACCACGAAAACGCTTCCTTGACCCTGATTCAGGGAAGGGATACGTATTTACGTAAATAATTGATTTTCGCTTAAATACACCGATTCCTTCCCTGAATCAGGCTCAAGGAAGCGTTTTCACAATTCGGGAGTACGCGCAATCGATTCCCCGCCTAGAAAAACCTAAGAATCGACAGTTTTCTCATAAAAATGCGAAAATGTTTGATTTTCGCTTCAATACACCGATTCCTTCCCTGAATCAGGGCCATGGAAGCGTTTTCACAATTTGGGAATACGCGCAATCTATTTCCCCTATAGAATTACTCCTAAAAATGATGATTTTAGAAAAAAATTTTTCATGAAATAGTCCATAATTTATACTCCCCTTTAAGCTTAAGACTGATGGAAAAAAATTTTCGGGTCAAAAAAACATGAAAAAATCTTCCAAATTCCGGTTTTTTATACACCCTGTATAACGAAAAAGAGTTAAAAATTTAATTTTCAAACTCGAATTATAAGTTTTCTCTTACGTTTAACAAAGCTAGGTTGAAGGCTTCGATTTAAACTGAGCTCGTAAATAAATTATAGCCTACGTCTATAATTGACGTATTCATCGTTTCTTTTAAGCAACGTAATTGTAATTGATTTTTATGTTAATAACTTAGACGCGCAGTGCCGTAAACAGGATTTTTTCATTTGGAGCGGGGGAGGGGAGGGTGCAAGATCCCGATTTTGTCTTAGAGGCCAAGTTAGAGATATACAAAAATTTTCATGGAATTTGGACAACTTTAAATTCGAGGCTGGATTCGAACCCTAGCTTATAAGCTGCAAATCTGTCACTTTAGCCACTCGGCCATGTGTTGGAAAACCCATGTCATGGTATTTGTTATACTCGTCTCGGCGAGCTGAATCGAATGGTATGACTCGTTTTAAAAATTTTCCTCTAATTTTAGTAAAAAACTGTTGGGAGGGGGGGGGGGGATTTCATTTTTCTTTTTACCAACCTACACCCCTTACCCATATGTGCTGCTAATCGTAGCTGAAATTTTATAATAACCATGAAATAGATGAATTAAATGAAAACATGCTACTAAGGATTAACGAGCCCAATATGGGGTTTTCCAACACATGTCCGAGTGGCTAAAGTGACAGATTTGCAGTTTATAGGCTAGGGTTCGAATCCAGCCTCGAATTTAAGTTGTCTAAATTCCATGAAAATTTTTGCATACCTCTACTTTGACCTCTAAAACATTTTGCAATCATTTTGGGTCAGTAAATATTTTCTGAAGCTATTAGTAATAGTGCTTTTAAGGGGGTACAGGGGGGACATGGAACATGTTCCCCTTTCTGTCACTTTAGCCACTCGGCCACCAACTTTTTTGGACCCATGGGCCAAAACAAGTCGGGATCTTGTACCTTCCCCTAATCCTTAGTAGTACCACATGTTGCTCTGACTCGTGCCATATTTTGTATCATAATAACGTTTTTCTCTTCCTACTATAATCCACTAGGTTTACATTCCATTTCGAGACATAGGCATCTTTTGAGTATTTTCGGACGAACGCCTTACTTAACCACTGCACCATTTGGTACCAACTTTTTCTGTTACTGATCATTTTGGATCAGACTAAATGATGCAACTTCATCTATTTTCGACAGCCGTGTGTGTCATTTGATTCTACCATATGTTCAAAAAGATTAAGAATTTTCTGGTTTCCGTGACAGCCGGTACCTGATGTTTAAAGATATAATTTCCTGTAGCGCTTCTTTATAATTTTCTGAATCTTAGCTAATAGACAATATATAAAGATTGTTGATATAGTAGCATTCTAAAACATTAAACGCGCTATGTGTGTCGGTTTGTGCTATCTCCGTTACCTTCAGTTCAATTCCGTCACGGCCTATACCAATTGATAGGGCTCGGTGAGAGAAGAAAGATGACACCAAAATCATGGGGGTACCCTTCCAGAAAAATTTTTTATCCTCATATCATGTTTTACGTAAGTCTTATAGTTGAAATTTAATCATGTTAATAACTTAAACGCGCAGTGCCGTAAACAGAATTTTTTCATTTTTGGCGGGGGGGGGGTGCATGATCCCGATTGTGTCTTAAGCGGGAGGGGGGGGGGGGATTTCACTTTTCTTTTACCAACCTACACTCCTTGCCCATGTGTGCTGCTGATCTTAGCTGAAATTTCATAACAGCCACGAAATAGATGAATTAAATGAAAACATGTTGGGTAGCGAGCCCAATATGGGGTTTTCCAACACATGTCCGAGTGGCTAAAGTGACAGATCTGCAGTTTATAGGCTAGGGTTCGAATCCAGGCTCTAATTTAAGTTGTCTAAATTCCATGAAAATTTTTGCATACCTCTAATTTAGCCTCTAAAACATTTTGCAATCATTTTGAGTCAGAAATATTTTCTGGAGATATTGGTGATTTTGAGGGGGTAAAGGGGGAATATGGAACATGTTCCCCTTTCTGTCACTTTAGCCACTCGGCCACCAACTATTTTGGATCTATGGGCCAAAAAAAGTCGGGATATTGTACCCTTCCCTAATTCTTAGTAATACCACATGTTGCTCTGACTCATGCCAAATTTTGTATCATAACAACGTTTTTCTCTTCCTACTATAATCCATTAGGCTTGCATTCCATTTTAAGAAATAGATGTCTTTTGAGTATTTTCGGGCGAACGCCTTACTTAACCACTGCACCATTTGGTACCAACTTTTTTTGTTACTGATCATTTTGGACCAGACTAAATGATGCAACTTCATCTATTTTCGACAGCCGTGTGTGTGTGGTTTGATTCTACCATATCTTTAAAAAAGATCAAGAATTTTCTGTTTCCGTGACAGCCGGTACCTGATGTTTAAAGTTTATTATTTCCTGTAGCGCTTCTTTATAATTCCCTGACTCTTAATTAATAGGTTTTTGTTATACATAAACATAAATCTTAATAGACAAGTTTTTGTTATACATAAAGGCTTAGACTTATGCTTAGGCTTAGAAAATTTTGCTGACCAAATGTAAAAAATGAATTTCCGGCGCGGGATCGAACCCGCGCCCATATGAATGAAGACTGAACACGTTAGCCATATGGCCATTTAGTCAAAATCCCCCAAACCGATGAATATAGTCTTTGACTTTTTGAAAAAATCGAGCAAAAATGGCAAAATTACCTTTATTTGGGGAGGGGCGCCCTGTGGTGCTCTAACTCTTCTATTTTTTCACTTACTTATCAGTATAAACATAAACTTATAGAAAAGCTTAATTGTTCCCTTCATGCGGAGCCTCATACTCTTTAAATGTTTATTTTATACAACTAATTAAAGGCGATATTCATCGGTTTGTTGAGGAAATCAAATTCAAGGTAAAAGGATTTTTGTCTGGCAAATTTGTTTGTTAGTAGCAACTAGGGCTGGCTGGATCGAAGATTTTGATTTTAGTCAAAAATCTCATTTTTTTAGTTAAATTTTGACGATTTTGTTATTGAAAAATTGTACTTTTATTGAAGAAATTGAAGGGGTTGAAAATTTTTCAACAAATATCTTGGTCAAACACCACAAATACAGGGTGACCCAAAAAAGCACTTTTGGGATTTTTTCAAAATTTTTCAAGTTTTTTGTTTTTCACCAAAATAACCCTATGGGGGAGGTTTCTATGCGAGAAAAAATCGATTGCGCGAATTGCTGGATCTTGAAAACGCTTCCCTGATTCAGGGAAGAGACGTGTATATTGAAACGAAAATAGGTTAATAATGGCCAGAGAAGCGTTTTCAAGATCCGGCAATGCTCGCAATCAATTTCTCGCATAGAAAAACTCCCTATAGGGTTATTTTGGTGAAAATTAAAAAAATTGAAAAATTTTGAAAAAATCGCGCAAAAATCCCAAAAGTGCGCTTTTTGGTAACGTAATATCGGGCCAGTCACTAGGCCTAGTCTAAGTATAACCTAAGCATAGCCTAAGCCTAATCGCAAGCCTAGGCTTAAGCCCAAGTATAAGCCTAAGCTTAAGCCTAAGCCCAAGCCTAAGCCCAAGTCTAAGCCCAAGTATAAGCCTAAGCCTAACCTAACCATTTGGGAGCACTCGTAAAAAAGTATGAATTTTGCAAACTGATCTATTGGCTTCATTTTTTGTCATATATAGATATATGACAAAGTTCACCCTTAAAATAAAACATTAATCTCTTATTTTAATATATCACAAGCGTCCAAATCCGACTCTATAACCTTATAAGTTGTCTATGACCTAATCTTTGTAAGCCGCATAAGATCTAGACCAGGAAAAACTTTTTTGTCTTTATATTTTTTTTAAAGACGGCATTTTTATAGCTCGCTAAGACAAATAAAATGACACCAAAATTATCAAATTCGAAATTTAGGTTATTGAAACGAAAACATGATCAGAATTTTCGTTTCAATAACCCAAAACAATGTTCAAATTTAATCATTTTGGTGTCATTTTATTCGTCTATGCGAGCTATAAAAAATGACGTCTTTCTTTTTTTAAATAGAATGGTAAAAAAGTTACAATTGGATTCAGGTGGGATTTGTACCTTCCATTAGAAACTGTAAATCTAGAGTCCTAACCATTCGACCATCATGTTTTGTTTGCTCGCTACTTTTTATGTTCCATGGCATCATTTTTTCATCTTGGGATTCAAAAAATCTGTACTTAGGTTTTAGCCTTACGCCACTTTTCTATGAATTCTTAATGTTTCTCGTATAGGAAAATTGTCATATCTCACGAGAATAACATTAATTATTACTAGGTTATTAAGTTAGTCGTATGTGTGATTTTTGTTTAATTTGTTTCACGGAGAAACCTTAAAAACAACGACCGATAATGCCAGTTTCTGCGTGTTATTCAATTTTCAAGTCCATAGTCAAGTGATTAGAACGCCAGGCTCCAGCACTGAAGGGCCGGGTTTGGTCCCACTCGGAGCGATTTCTTTTTGTATAATTCAAAATTGACGAAAATTTTTGCATATATGTATTTTTTTGCAAATTTTTATTATGAGAATTTTTTAAATATCAAAATTTGCATAAAATTACAAAAATAATAGCTTCATCGTGTTCTTCGTATAAAAATGCCCATGTGAAAAAATTTTCATCAATCTTGAATGCCGAAAAAAGAAATCGCTCCGAGCGGGATCAAACCCGCTCCTTTAGTGTGAGTGTCTGGCGTCCTAACCACTTGACTATGGGATGTCAAAACCTGACACGGAAACGGACTATATCGAGCACCAACTGTTTAGCCTATTTTTTTTAGAGTATTAAAACGAAAATCCGAAGCTTCCAGCATATCTCCAATAGTTCAATGAAAGTTTTTTACTGTTCATCAAACTAATTGAGATTGTATATTGAAACGAAAATTTGAAATTGACAGAAAGAATGAATATCTCATGTAACGAAACCGAACCATGGAGACCCCTTGGCAGCTTCCTAGATCTTTATTTATTACCATTCGTGTGTATTGTAGGGTTAATGCTAAACATAGCCTGTTTAGTAGTGTTTTCAAAAAGGTATGTAAATTTTGAGATATAGCATGTATTAATTAAAGTCAAAAAAATGATATAGCAAGGTCGAAAAATCATAAGGGGAATGGTTATTCTTCAAAAGGAGTAAGTGGAGAAAAATTCATCTTGAAAGAGAAGAGTTCGATCCGGTTTAGACATGAGCTTAGGCTTGGGCTTAGGCTTGGACTTAGGCTTAAACATGAGCTTAGGCTTATGCATGAGCTTAGGCTTAAGCTTGCCTTGGGCTTAGGCTTAGGCTTAAGCTTAGGTTTAGGCTTAGGTTTAGGCTTAAACATGAGCTTAGGCTTAGGCTTAAGCTTAGGTTTAGGCTTAGGTTTAGGCTTAAACATGAGCTTAGGTTTGGGCTTAGGCTTGGACTTAGGCTTAAACATGAGCTTAGGCTTAGGCTTGGGCTTAGGCTTAGGCTTAAGCTTAGGTTTAGGCTTAGGTTTAGGCTTAAACATGAGCTTAGGTTTGGGCTTAGGCTTATGCTTAGGCTTATACATGAGCTTAAGCTTGGGCTTAGGCTTAGGTTTAGGCTTAGGCTTAAACATGAGCTTAGGCTTATACATGAGCTTAAGCTTGGGCTTAGGTTTAGGCTTAAGCTTGGGCTTATGTTTAGATTTAGGCTTAGCCATGAGCTTAGGCCTAAGCTTCGCTTATAGTCAATTTCTTATGCTTTATCTAAAAATTTGAATTTCGACCCTATATGGACCGAACTTTCACCAATAATAATTTCTAACTCGGGGATCGAACCCTCCTCTCTCAAGATGAATTTTGCGCCACTTACTCGTGCATAAACTTTGTTCTTGACGGGAAATACCCTATAGCATATCTTTTCGATTTCTTACCCATTTAAAAAATTTAGATCCCACGAAAAATTCAATCTTTCACCGCTTACGTTTTTACTTGGTCCTCTTCCTAAAAAGGGGGAACTTTCTTCCCCGAGAAAATTTTCTCCACCCGAATTTGAGTTTGCTCAAAGACACGGATCTTTTTCGTGCTGCGCCAGACATCAACGAGAACGGTACTTACAAATTTTTGATGTCGTTTAGTACAAAAAATTTTAAATTTTCTGGCTTTTCTAACCTCCATTTTAATTTTGTTTTAAATTTTTTTGTTTGCTTCTATGTGTGACAATTTTTTCCAAAAAAGGTGCACAATTGAAAATCAAAAAATGTCATATTTAGACGATCACATCCACTGGTCCCGGCATTAATAGTGCTATCAATATGTGATAGCCTACAGTTATTGTTTTCGATTTTCGTGTTATACGTTCCGGCGTTACATGATTTTTTGGAGTTAGACCTATATGGTGTGGTGGCTCAAATTGCGTATATAGCTACGGGGACACTAGCTGGTGGACTATTGGGTAAGCTTAAAAACATTTTTTTCAATTTTTCAGAAAAAAATGATTTTTTTTCAAATTTTCAGCAAAAATGAAAATCTTACAACACACCGAAAAATATAAAAATTTCATTAACAAAAGTTCCATTATTCAACATCAATCTTATGGTCTGTTTCCATGCAAGAAAAGATTTTTGCAACCCATAGTCAAGTAGTTAGGAAGCTAGGCGCCCACAATGAAGAGTCGGGTTCGAACCCGCCCGGAGCGATTTCTTTTTGCATTATTCAATTGATGAAAATTTTTGCGGATATTTTTATGCGAGAAACAAGATAGTGAGATTATTTTTCCATAAAAATTTTTTAAATTTAAAGTTTTCTGAGATTTGTATTAAAAAAAAATAAAAAATACATTTTCGTGAAAAATAATTTCGCCATCGTGTTTCACGCAAAAAAATATAGTCTGTTTCCATGCAATCCATATGCAAAAATTTTCATCAATTTTGAATTGATGCAAAAAGAAATCGCTCCATGAGGGGATCGAACCCGTCTCTTCATTGCGAATCTCTGGCGTTCTAACCACTTGACTATGGACAAAAGTTTAACTGGCGTAGAAAAGGACATATGATCGGCTTTGAACGCCGTTTTCTTATACCTTAATTTTTTCTAGTTTCAAACTGTGCTTCGATCTGGACAATGTGCTATATTTCGATCCAAAGACATCAAGCTATAGTCCATCCCCTGTCTACGGTAAATGCTACACAGAGCTCAAGTTTTATGCCCTTGTTGTTCATTTCAATAATAGCCTTATTATTCAATATGCCAGTTTGGTTCGAAATCACATGGCAGATTGAAGAAGTTACCAAAGAAGATGGCACAGTCACGTCGTTTATGTTTCATTACCCATCGGAATTGTCTTACAACGAGGAATATCAATTTATTGTAAGCATGAAATTTTTGTCAACATAGCGTAGTCGGGGGTTTCATCTTCGAGAGTCGGGTTCGATACTCAGCAACGTCGAAATTTTTTCGACGTTTTCTAGAAAATGCACAATCGATTATTCGCATAAAATTACCCCCGAATGAGCCATTTTGGAGAAAATTTCAAGAAATAAAATTTTAGACAAGTTTAAGGGGGTAGAGCCGAAGTAGCTCCAAATTTTCCATTTTAGATGAAAAAAGTCCTAACCCCAATCGCTGTCTACCTCATCCCTCTAATCTTAATCTCTGTATTAAATATGCGAATCCTCTTCTACATCTCCTATAAACGTCATATGGCTAAAGAAAGACGTTCTGTAATGTTGCTTATTTCAATTGTACTCTTGTTCTTCATTTGTCATACAGGTAAAAAATGAACCCTTATTCATAAAACAAATTCAAAGAAAAGTTTTTATTGAAAAAATTTTACTCAACGTTTTTACGATAAGCTAAACATGTATTGAAGCGAAATCGAAAAATTTTCAAATTTCTCCCTAAAAATCATATTTCTGGGGGTAATTTCATATGGGAAATCGATTGCGCGCATTCCCCAAGCTTGAAAACGCTTCCCTGATCATGATTCAGAGAAACATGTTGGATTTTCGCTTCAATACACACTCTTATTTCCCTGAATCAGGGTCAGTGAAGCGTTTTCAAGCTTTGGGGATGCGCGCAGTCGATTCTCCGTATGAAATTATCCCCAGAAATATATTTGGAGGGAGAAATTTGAAATTTTTTCGATTTTCGCTTCAATATACACATCTATTTCCCTGAATCAGGATCAATGAAGCATTTTCACGCTTCAGGAATGCGCGCAATCGATTTTTCGCATGATTTTAGGCCTGTATAGGCTGTTTTGGCACAAAAAAATTTTCGACCGAGATTAGTCCCTAAATGTTACCCCTTCTTTAAGGAAAATATATATCCTGGGATATTTTTAGACCCAACAAATCGAATTTTTTCTAGGTGGCCTTGTGATTCGCTTCTTCGATTTTCAAAAATATGGCAACATTCCGTGTTTCATATTTGCCAAGGATTTAATTAATTTCCTCATCAATATAAACTCTTTTGCCAACCCTATGGTAAGACCTATTTGTTTCTAATTTTTAGGAGAAAAACAAAATTTTAGCTTTATTTCTTCTTTACGAGAAAATTCCAAGATTTGGAAATAACATGGGAAGCGAATGACTCATCGAATATGGTGACGAAACGATTGTTGAAAATATTTTCGACAAAAAGTACCAGGAATGAGAATCCAGTCTAGAGTTAAAGAACTTTTAGAACTAATATAGAACAGACATAGAAACTTGAAAGAAATTTTTGAAAATGAGCTGCTTATATAGAAATTCGAAAATTGATTAATTCAAAAATAAAATTTGCATAAATTAAACAATAAAATGAATATATACTCACATTAAATAGGGGGACCCCGTCCTCCCCCCCCCCCCCACCACCATCTTATCATCGCCAAAAATTTTGAAAACACCTCTTCATAAATCGATCGTACACTATAAAGGTACATCTATAAAGAATGGCCTCTAGCTCAAAACCGACCCCGGTTTGGAGGGTCGAGCTGCATATCAAAAATTTCGCCATATCACTACCTTTCACGTGGTATGTCGCTTTATGTGCGAAAATGCGATTTGACTTTTTTATCGCGTTTTTTCGTGTGGATAGCCATACACAGTAAATAGAAAGTACTGTATCTCACTGCTTTTCGCATTTCTGGCTCTGGTTTTTCACACTTGGGGGTTTTTTGCTATGGGAGACTCGATGTAGCAATATTTAAAAGCAACTGTTTATTACAAAAACTTTTAGTTTATGTGATAATTTATTAATTTGATCTCAAACAGGATCAAATAACAAGTAATAAAATTTTAGCTCTTGTTTGATTGTTTACAATTTGATATCATTTGATAGCGTTCCGAATAGTGAAGTCAGGCGCTAAACTGTTGATATAAGTATTGAATAGACTTTTCACTCTTGTTATTTCAGTAGCTTTGTATATATGCTTTTTTTCTATCTCTACTATTCCATACTATTTTTATAAAATGCAGAAGAAGGTTTTTTTTATATCCGTTTTAGTATTATTTTATTTAGGCCATATTTTATTGCAAAGAATTCTTCGTTTAAAAACTATAGCCTAGCCTAACAGTAAACATTTCGAACTTGATTTCTTCGATTTCGCCCAAACATACGCTAATTTTTTACCCATAATGGGAGTACTAAAAAGCCGCAAAAATTTTTCACACGGACATTCCTATGAGGAGATAGAGCTCAAAATGTGGTTTTTGGTGTCAAAATTAGGGTTCAAAGATACCATCATAACTATTTATGATTAAAATATTTTTCGCTAAATCTTTTTGCATTTATTAGAGGGTGAAAAGACGCAAATTAAGGTATATTAACTTTGGCCTCAACCCTTTGTCTTCATGGTTAAAAACGCCTAACAAAAATGATACCATTTTTCTTAAGAAAAATCGAACTTTCGGGGGTCTCAATTTGACTTTATTTTGCTCGAATAGACTTTAAATCGACTTAAAAAACTGTTTCTAAGTCAGCAAAACACTTTCTGATCGTTTTTGGAGTAAGTTTTGAAAGTTTGATTTTCGACCCCCGAGGACCCTCCAGGACATCCGGCCACCAGAGGTCGAAAATCGAACTTCCAAAATTTACTCCAAAAATGATCAGAAAGTGTTTTTCTTCAGTGCGAGTGTCTAGCGTCCTAACCACTTGACTATGGGATGTCAAAACCTCACGGAAACGGACTATATCGAGCACCAACTTTTTAGCCTACCGTTTTTAGAGTATTAAAACGAAAATCTGAAGTTTCCATCATATTTCCAATAGTTCAATGAAAATTTTTTACTGTTCATCAAACTAATTGAGATTGTATATTGAAACGAAAATTTGAAATTGACAGAGAGAATGGCTATCTTATGTAACGAAACCAATCCATGGAGACTCCTTAGCTGCTTCCTATATCTTTATTTATTACCATTCGTGTGTATTGTAGGATTAATGCTAAGCGTAGCCTGTTTAGTAGTGTTTTCAAAAAGGTATGTAAATTTTGAGATATAGCATGTATTAATTAAAGTCAAAAAATGATATAACAAGGTCGAAAAATCATAAGAAGAATGGTTATTCTTCAAAAGAGTAAGAGGAGAAAAATTCATCTTGAAAGAGGAGAGTTCGATCCGGTTTAGACATGAGCTTAAGCTTGGGCTTAGGCTTATACATAAGCTTAGGCTTAGACATGAGCTTATGCTGGGGCTTGGGCTTAGGCTTAGGCTTGGGCTTAAGCTTAAGCTTAAGCTTAGGCTTGGGCTTAGGCTTTAGGCCTTAGGCCTGAGTCGACCATCTGTCTGGTCGGCCAAGTGTTCGGTCGATCAACTGTCCGGTCGGCCAATTGTCCGGTTGATCACTTAAGCTTATACATAAGCTTAGGCTTAGACATGAGCTTAGGCTTAGACATAGGTTTAGGCTTGGGCTTAGGCTTAAGTTTAGGCTTAGACTTAAACATGAGCTTAGGCTTGGGCTTAGGCTTATGCTTAGGCTTGAGCTTAGGCTTAAAATTTAAAAAAAATTTTTAATTTTCTGACTTTTCTAACCTCCGTTTTAATTTTTTTGCTTGCTTCTATGTGTGACAATTTTTTCCAAAAAAGGTGCACAATTGAAAATTAAAATTTGCATATTTAGACGATCACACCCACTGGTCCCGGCATTAATAGTGTTATCAATATGTGATAGCCTACAGTTACTGTTTTCGATTTTCGTGTTATATGTTCCGGCGTTATATGATTTTTTGGAATTAGACCATAATGGTGTGGTGGCTCAAATCGCGTATATAGCTACGGGGACACTAGTTGGTGGATTATTGGGTAAGCTTAAAAACATTTTTTTCAAATTTTCAGAAAAAATGATTTTTTTTCAATTTTCAGCAAAAATGAAAATCTTACAACACACCGAAAAATATAAAAATTCCAACAACGGCATTCAACATCGATCATATAGTCTGTTTCCACGCAAAAAAAGATTTTTGCAACCCATAGTCAAATGGTTGGAAGCTAGGCGCCCGCAATAAATAGTCGGGTTCGAACCCGCCCGGAGCAATTTCTTTTTGCATCATTCAAAATTGATAAAAATTTTTGCGAGTATTTTTATGGAAAAACAAGTTAGTGAGATTATTTTTCCATAAAAAATTTTTAGATTTAAAGTTTTTTGAGATTTGTATTAAAAAAATATTTTTTCGTGAAAAATAATTTCGCCATCGTGTTTCACGCAAAAAATATAGTCTGTTTCCATGCAATCCATATAAGGGGATCGAACCCGTCTCTTCATTGCGAATCTCTGGCGTTCTAACCACTTGACTATAGACAAAAAGTTTACATCTGGCGCGGAAAAGGACTATGATCGGCTTTGAACACCTTTTTCTTATACCTTAATTTTTTTCTAGCTTTAAACTGTGCTTCGATCTGGACAATGTGCTATATTTCCATCCAAAGACATCAAGCTATAGTCCGTCCCCTGTCTACGG
>JAQGCP010001110.1:0-13364 GCA_034699885.1 Acrobeloides thornei | reverse complement strand
GATTAGTAATAGTTACTACTACTACTAATCTTTATTTTTCCGCCATACGACCACACAGGGATGTATCAAAAAAGCTATATCCATGTTTCTTTTCGTTTCAATGTACATGTTGCCTGATTCAATAAAAAGTTTCATGGTAGTCCAAAAAATTTCGAGCATCCCATATTTTGAACTCGCATTTATTTATATAAAATCTTACAATTCAAGATAAAAAATGTCTATATACACATGCACGCCATTGCCTTCATAATATATATAAAATAACTTAAAAACAATTTGAAAAAAAAACACCTGAAATTTAACCGGGTTCGTCGGCATCGATATATATAGTTTAAATGCAGTGCATTAAAAAGGTTACTACTATTAGTCATGGATGATGAAAATTTCGATTTTTGGATCTTATTGAAATTTTCATGGTAGATGAGAGTGTTACTTATACACTTCCTAAAACGATCCCATATTTATTTTTACGAGCATAGATAAAAAATTTTTTACAACAAGAAACTCGTAGAAGACAATAAAAAAATAGTGTGCAATAAAGAAAAGGCCAGAAGAAAGATGAAAGTATAGACAAATAACCGAACTAACAATATATATAGATTTATCTATATAAGGTGGGCGAAAAAGTGGTTTTTTTACGACCCGAAATTTTGGGACACGAAAATTTATTTTTCTAAAATGACCACCCTGGGGTAATTTTATGTGGAGAATCGATTGCGCGCATTCCCGAACCCGGAAAATGCTTTCCTGATTCAGGGAAAAAATTGGATTTTGAAGCGAAAATGGTCATTTTTATTGTCTCGTCAACTTTATGAACGTCAGAAAATGACCATTTTTGCTTCAAAAATCCAATTTTTTCCCTGAATCAGGATCAGGAAAGCATTTTCCGGGTTCGGGAATAATTGTAATCGATCCCCCGCGTAAAAAATTACCGGATCATTTTTAGAAAAATAAATTTTCGGGTCCCAAAAATTCCACTTTTTTTATCCACCCTGTATATTAAAAATAATTTAAAGGACTGTATAAAAAAGAAATTTGTGTGATAAAAATTACAGATTTGTGTCCTTTAAATTCCAAAATAGAAATCTTTTGATTAAAAAAATATTTGTACAAAAAATGACACACAGCTTCATAAAATTACAATTGGATAAATTTGAATCGCATAATTTTTGTGCTGTCGATTCGAATTTTTGATGTGTATTTTACATGGTGGATTTTTTTAATAATCCATTGTAGTGACGGTGTGCGATGAGTTGGTGTGTTGAGTGGAAGACTCTGGCGAGAAGCCCGCTTGGTCCCATTGAATTTCCGGGCTCATTTGGCTCATGGCCAGGCTACCGCCGATCATTGGGTCTCCTTGAAGTAGTGGGCCACGAGTCTGAAAATACAACACGATTGTCGTTAGCCCTGAATTTAAGGCGGCTTCAACTGCTTTTTTTGATACAATGCACCGCTAATAATTTTTAGGCAAAGAAAAGGTTATAAAGTTAAAGAATAGAAAGAAAAATTTGGTCCTCAAAAATTTCCATTTTTTAAATTTTTACCTGCAATGAAGTCAAATCTTCCATAATCAAATCTGGATAACCAGAATTCCCACCGGGTGATGTGGTATTCACACCGAATAGCATAGTTTGATGCAGAGAACCGGCGAGTGGTGACCATGCTGAATTCGGCGTACCATACTCACTTAGAGAGCCACTATTAATTTGGTTGGCATTCGAAGTGGAGATTGGGCTAGCAGAGAAAAATGCATGCCGGTTTGGTAGATAATGATTTAAGTGATGATCGGCGGGCAGGCTTCCAACTAGATTCGGGCCATTATTGGGCAGGGATGGTGAATTCTGATGTGGTGTATGGAAGTTGGTCGGGCTCGTGATTTGCATCTCTTGCAATTGTGACATGAAGCCACCACCAGTCTGCAAAAAATTTTTGAAAATGATTTTTGACGAATTTTTTAATTTTTACGAATTTTTCAATTTTTTACGAATTTTTTAATTTTTACGAATTTTGCAATTTTGGTAAATGAAAAAATACCAATGAGCCGGTTGGAGTTTGTGATGGCGACAGTGTATCATCATATGGCTCTTGCTTGATGCGGATAGGGGAGCCAGTGGAGAAGCCACCAAAAGTTGGGGGTTGTGGTAAATTTACAGCAGGAACATTAATACCATGCTTCTCAAGTTGTTGCTCCAATTCCTAAAAGGACAACATAAAATATTTTTTGGTAATACGTCATATTAACGACCGCAATTGACAGGATTCTGTTCAAAATTTGACCAAAAATTCAATTTTTGAGGAAAAAAATTCGATTTTGAGCAAAAATTTCATTTTTGCTCAAAATCGAATTTTGTTCAAAAATCAAATTTTTGCTCAAAAATCGAAGTTTTCGATCAGAATTCGAGTCTCTCCTCTCCACTAGGGATGATATCAAGAGTTGACTGTACCTGAATTCTCTGCGCATAAAGCCGAGTAGCCTTTTCCATTTCCGTCGCTTGTTGTTTCTGCTTGATCATAATGTCACGGTCTCGTTGCAACTGCCGAATATAATCACAAGATGCCTTGAGAATGGTACCCTTGTTCAATTTCATTTCCCTACATATGATTCTTATATTCGAAAAATCGATAAAAATAAAAAATTTACTCAGCAGTGCTCTTGGGCAGCATCAGTCCGAGCTCCTTTATCCGGTCATTGATGTTGTATCTGCGCCGACGCTCAACTAAAATCTTTTCTTTAAAGACGAACCAGCCTATGAATATGGACAAATGGTTCTTACTCATATTGTGGATGTCCTTCTTCCTCCGATCCCTGTAGTAATCCGTTTCGTTTTGGTTGGCAGGCGTCTGTTGGGGTCCGTTGCTGGTTGAAGAGCCACCACGGCGCACAAAATTTTCCATGTCGAAGCTCGACGTTGGAGCACTCGACGAGACAATTTGTCGGAAACTCGAGGCATTTTGAAGGGACAGTCCGGTCACCGGGGAACCGCTTTGTAAAGAATTGCCTGAAGAGCCGCCGGATGGAATGGGTCGGCTGGAAGAGTGGGTCGCACCGCCGGCATTCGGTTGCGACGAGCCGCCCGTTACAGATGAGGATAACGTAGTCAGGTTGTCCGAACAGGAGAAGCTAACCGGCAACTAAAAAGTGCAAGATAAAAATTCAAAAGGAGTACAGCCAGACACAATTTTTTAGAAATTTGGTCAAAGATTTTCTAATCCCTCGTTTCAGAAATTAAGCTTAAAGAATAGCATTAAAGTGCTAAGAGCTATTACGTACTAATAAGTAAAATTGGAAATGTAACAATCCCTATTCGAATGAGCTTTACGTACGTAGTAGATATTCCATGGCAACGCCCACCCCAGCCAAACCAGGAATGTGAATAAATGCTAGATTGCGCTTCTCTCGGGGGTACTTTCGATTTCATGCAAAAAGGCATAAGAAGAAGATGTTACAACAGGAAAAGAAAAGATCGGCCGATAGTTTCAAGTAGTTTAAAAATTTTTCAAGGTTTTTTGATACAAGGCCTATCTTCAGAAATTACACTTGGCTTGCTGCTGAAAAAAATAAAATTCTCCAGGACGAGATTGGAGGGTCATAACATGGATAAGCTTTGTTTTTGAAACTATCGCACCGCGGATTTTATAGTCAAAATTTTGTTTTTGGCTACCACGAAACTTTTTATTGAATCAGGCAACATGTACATTGAAACGAAAAGAAACGTGGATATATAGCTTTTTTATGCATCCCTGCGTGGTCGTATGACGGGAAAATCAGGATTAGTTACTACTACAAACTACACTACTACTAGTAGTAGTAGTAACTGTAGTTTGTAATAGTATATGTAGTTTGTAGTAGTATATGTAGTTTGCATTATTACTACAAACTACTACCACTACTAACTACTAGAGTAGTTTGTAGTAGTAATTGTAGTTTGTAGTAATATATATGTAGTTTGATTTATTACTACAAACTACTACCACTACTAACTACTAGAGTAGTTTGTAGTAGTACTAGAAGTAGTTTGTAGTAGTAGCTATTACTACTAATTTTTATTTTTCTCTCGCCATACGACCACGCAGGGATGCATCAAAAAGCTATATAAAGATCAAATTTTTTCCCACGTTTTTAAATTTTTATTTGAAAAAATTGGTAGAAAACCTTTGATTTAACTAAAAGACATAAACGCCTTAATTCGAGAAAAAAAGACCATTACGGTTTATATGATGACTATAAATTGAAAAGTAAAATAAAAACATAAAAACAAACCGGCTGTGCTTTCGCTGAACTGTTATTTCTTAACTGTTGTTCGTCTTCCAACGAGAGGATCTCGTCGATAATGTAATCGTCCAACTAAAATTTTAAAATTAGAATTTTTTTAATACAAATAACGAAATTTTTAAATGAAAAAAAATTTATTTGCTGAGCACATATAATTGACATGAAAAGAAACAGTCGTAGTTTATTTTATCGATTGATCGGGGTAAAGTAAGTAAACGAAAAGTGATCGATGGTCCCCTAAAAAAGCGGCTGATCAGCTGACAGTGATAGGAAAAAGAAAGACAAGACAGAGGTTAAATGGCATTCCGTAGATAAAGAATTGACCAATTTTTCGTTTTAAAAATGGTAGAAAAATACTTAAAATGACTAGAAACTAATCAAAATGAAAGAAATGGGAAATTTCGCACGAATACTTTGATCTTAAAGTTGAAAAAATCTACGCAATATTTAGTCATTTTTCATTTGTCGTTATTTCATGTTATGGTTTGAGAAAAAAAGTTTCAAGTAGGGATGCACAACAAGTAGTTACGATCCTTGTCACCGGATAGAAACATGCGAATTTTGAGCATGACGATAAATTATTCCATGGTGTACTATAAACTACTATTGTAGTTAATAGTGGCGGTAGTTTGTAGTAGTAGTACTACAAACTAGTAGTAATAGTTTGTAATAGTACTACAAACTACTTAGTAGTTTGTAGTAGTACTACAAACTATTAGTACTACTGACAAGGATCGTAGCTTTGTTGTAAAGTGTGCATAGTGATGCTCAGTTAGTAGTAGTTTGTAGTAGTACTACAAACTACTTAGTAGTAGTTTGTAGTAGTACTACAAACTACTTAGTAGTAGTTTGTAGTACTACTAACTACTAGTAGTACTACTAACTACTAGTAGTACTACTACAAACTAGCACTACTACAACTAACTTAGCATCACTTTTTGAGGCAGAAAATCCAACATTTTTCGATTTTCACTTCAAAACACTCATCCCCCTGAATCAGGGAAGCGTTTTCAAGCTTCTGAAATGCACATAATCGATTCCCTTCATAAAATTAGTCCTAATAGAGTCATTTTTGAAAAAATTTTCGAGTGAAAAAACATGAAAAAATAGCTCAAAAATTTTTTTATACACCCTATAATTACATTTCGCAACTTTTAAACATAATTTTGATGAACCGTGTCATTTTATATAAGAATAAATTATAATTTCTAATCAATTATAATGAGGTTGAGGGTAAGGCAGGGAAATGTCTGGCAAGAAAAAAGCATTAATAACGTTAATAACGGCAGCGTTAATAACGTCATCGTCTGCGCTAGTTATAAAAATTCGCATTTTTTCTTTTTAGTTATACAAACTAAAATAGTTTGTTTTTCATAAAACAAAGGTTGAGGTGGAAAATGGAAAAATTTCAAATCGAAAGAGAAAATCGGCTTAAATTTTAAATCGATTTATGGCTTTTATTGTGTGCATGGGGAATCTTCTTCTCTCGTTTTTTTGTCATGAAAGCCAACAAAGCGGAATCGATTGATTCCTGCTGTCTTTTTTCCGTTTGTTCTCTTGTTGTGAGTGTGTAAGATGAATGCACGCAATTCCAGCGTTAGTTGAAAAATTGTTGAAAAAACTCGGAATAATCCTTTCACCTTTTTGTCCCTTCTCGCTTGGCCTTCGAGAAGACTAAAAAAAGGAGGAGGAAACCGGTTTTCGAGACGACCGACCGACCATCTACGACGGTGCAATCACCGATCATGAAGACAGATTGCGCTGGCTCCATCTCATATAAGAGGAATATATACAGGAACGGGTTAGTTTTCGCGCCAAACAATGATCCATGTATGGGGGGAATATGACAATCCAAACGACAAGATGTAAAGAAGAAGAAGAAGAGGGGTATTTTGAGACCAGACGACTTTTTCCTTTCTTTTATAGACATGAAAAATTCGTTTGAAGAAGGAGATTAATGGCTAGAAAAAAAGTTGAACGAATAAAGAGATTTAAAAAAATTTTATATGAAATTCTTCTGCTTATTCGATTGAATAAGGGAAAAATTTATTCAAGAAAGGGGTTGCCAAATTGCAAATTCAGCTAGGAATCGAACTTTGACCAAAAATTGAATTTTGGCAAAATAGAATTTTGGACAAAAATCAAATTTTGGCAAAAAAATCGAATTTTGGATAAAAAGTCGAATTTTTGCTAAAAATCGAATTTTTGACAAAAAATTGAATATTGGCCAAAAAAATTTTTCAATTTTGAAAAAATTGAAAAATGGCCAACTTTGGACATTTTTGTTGAAAAATTGCAAAATTTTATAATGCCTGATGGCTTTTCGCTTCAATACATCTTCCCTGATTCAATTAGAATCGCCGAAGATTTTCGAGTAATGATGAGATTGAATTCGATAAGATGAAAAAGAAAAATATTTTATATGCGTATCAAAATTTTTTTTGTTGTTCTTAAAAAAATCCTTACCTCCCTGGCATTGTACGAACCGGGGCTCACGGATCCAAAGAGTGCTCTGTTCCGATCGGGCGGACTCTCGACTGGCGGCGATCTTCCAAACTCACCACCACTGTTTGCATGGTTCAAGCTCTGCAAGAGAGTGTATTTGGTGGCGGAAGTGACATTGTTAATGGGGCTCGAACGTTTCGAGCCGGTCGGACTCGACTTTTTCGAGTTGCTCGAGGAGCCCTCCGACTCTGTCAAAACAAGACCACTATCAAGACTACCCACTAGGGAGTGCGCCTCAACGTTTGAGTAAATCTTTACGGGGCGCCTTATTGTCGAGCCATCGAGTGTGGTGATTTTGATGGTCTTTGGAGTGGACGAGCTGGCCGGCGACAGTGTGTTTTGTATGGAAATTACACTCCCCGGACTTCGGCGGATTAGAATTGCCGTCGGCCTTTTTATGCCATTGTTGTTATTATTCAACAAAGAAGACGTATTCACCACTTTGATTTGGCGACGAATTGGGCCAGCGGTCGAAGTGGCTATGCCCGGTGAAGAAGTTTGTTGGTCTTCTGCTAGATAGTCCTGGGTAAGAGAAATGGACGCCGGCTCGGAAATTAGACGGCGGCGTCGATTTATTCTAGTGGAATACGAGTTTGGTGTAAGGTTGGCGCCTTTTGGCTCCACTGTCATATCTTGAAAAATGGAAGATTATACAAGATTAGATTAAAAAAAAGAGTATTGCGCGTCATAAAAAATCGAATGTGAGCATGTCAAGAAAACAAAATAACAACATCCTTGAGTTTTCGTTAGGCATCCCTGCGTGGTCGTGTTGGCGGGAAAATTCTTTGTGCCTACAGTCAACTCTCGATTTAGTGACCAATCCTTCTAATTTAGTTTTTACGAAATTTTTCAATTTTTTTACGAATTTTTCAATTTTTTACGAATTTTTCAATTTTTACGAATTTTTCAATTTTTTACGAATTTTTTAATTTTTACGAATTTTTCAATTTTTTAATTTTTACGAATTTTCAATTTTTTACGAATTTTTCAATTTTTACGAATTTTTCAATTTTTACGGATTTTTTAATTTTTTATGAATTTTTCAATTTTTTAAGAATTTTTTAATTTGTACGAATTTTTCAATTTTTACGATTTTTCAATTTTTTACGAATTTTTCAATTTCTCTCTAATTTAGTGACCTCTTTTTCTAATTTAATGACCTCTCCCGAGAGTTTTCCCGCCAACACGACCACGCAGGGATGCATTGCTTAAGTATAAACACAGAAGAAACTTTATCTCGAAGACGTTAGCGATTCAGAATTTATTGTAAAAATGAAAAATGCTCCATTTTTCATGAATTTTCATAAAATCAACAAAATGACAACTTTTTGTGCATAATGGTTGTTCAAAATTAAAAAATTTTTTGAAATATTTTGAAATCTTTCTGACTAAAAATTTCTTAATAGAGTGTAACCTACGTCATCGAACCAAACTACTAATCGAAACATCGAGAAAGAGAGAGAGAGAAAAAAAGATAATCATTGTTAATTGATCGAATCACAAACAGAAACAAACAAGCACGAATGTTATTCACGATAGAAAAAAAACAATCTTTCTTTTCCTCTCCCCAATTTTTGATCAACAACAATAATGGATCATCGAACAAACATGTAGACTAAAAACAAAAATAAGAAATAAATAAAGACCACATCTAGAAAAAGTATTGAAAAAAGATTAAAGGGAAAAAGACCACAAAAAGGCACACTCATACGTATACGTCCATATGTTTGAAGTAGTTAGTTTTTGCTTGCTCGTTTTGGCTTTTTTACACAAGCTAGCAAACATTCTTCATCTTGTCTTCCTCTGCAATCGATTCCAAAGCAAAAAGAAGCGAGGAAAAGGGGGCCTTTTCGTGCCTGGAACTGGACCCGGGTCGAGGCCCGCAATGAGGAAACAGCTGATCGAACAACCCGGGCGGACGCTAGAATGGAAGAAACGAAATTGTTCTTTTTGGGAATAGAGTCGGAGAGAGAGAAAAGCTCTTCGTCTAGGCTGGCTTCAATTCTCACGCTCTGCGAAGAGGGAAATACGAAGAGAAGAAGAAAGCCCACCACCGAACCCCAGATTCGAAATTGTACACGAAACTAGACAGAAGAAAGACGGCCGGTCCAATTTTGCGACAACATTAATAAAATGAAAATTTTCGACTGCGGGTGATGGAAATAAATAAATGCGGAAGAAATGGAGAAAGGGTATCCTCAAATGAACCAGCCAGACGTCAACGATTCAATATATAAACAATCAGGCTTTGTTTAAAATTATTTTATTTTATGAAGCCTAAAATAGAATCGTTGTAATGCACAAAAATTTTTTCAATATACCCACCCTTTCCCTGAATCAGGGTCAAAGAAAAATTTTTTGTATATTACAACGAAAACATCTTCATGATAGATAAATTAACAAGCAATTATCTCGAAGTTCGAAAAGTTCATGAAATTTGAAGCATTTTTATTTTTACGGCAGCCTCTAAATCGTTATCGTTGCCGAGATAATCGCGCTTGAAGTTGGTTATTTTGAAAATCTGTGTATTACAACGAAAACATGAACGCAGTGACAATTGTCCTTGAATAAATAAAAGTTGTGTATTGACGCAAAAATTCAAAAATTTTTTCATAATTCGATGAAAAACAACATTTTTTTAAAATTATCTTGTCAATACACAACCTTTATTGATTTTCACTGCGTTCATGTTTTCGTTGTAATACATAGATTTTTCAAAAATCGTCAACTTCACACGCAATTTTCTCAAAAACTACAACGATTCAGAGGGTGTCGTAAAAACAAAAAATGCTCCATTTTCATGAACTTTTTCATAATGTTTTTTCCGAGTGGACTAGCCCTTATACTCGACAGGAAGAACTATAGAACCCATCTAATTCACTGTGTACCCAGTCGCCTCATTCGGATAATAGTGACAACCTTTCGACAATCGGACAATCGCCGGAATGAACAAAGCCGACTGAAGACCAAAATTGGATGACAATAAACAATCGCGCACCACAATAGAAGCCCATGTTATAATAAAACGCTTTAAAGAACCAGTCCACTCGGAAAAAATTCCCATAATTTGATATATATTCGGAAAATTCATGAAATTTGGAGTATTTTTTGTTTTTACAACAAATTCTGAATCGTTGTAGTTTTTTAGAAAATCACTTTTTTTCTAAATAGTCAAGGGCTTTGAATTATTTTCTTCTCAATATACAGATTCAGGGATTTGACCACTGTATTCATGTTTTCGTTGTAATACACAGACGAAACTTCACACGCGATTATCTCAAAAACTACAACGATTCAGAACATGCCGTAAAAACAAAAAATACACCAAATTTCATGAAATTTCCGAATATATACAAATTATGGCAATTTTTCGAGTATACTGGTCCTTTAAAACCATACAGACCAAAAACCCTGATTCAGAAAAAAAGTTCTAAAACGTCGGCCTGCTCTTTTGAAGAAATGCAACACTCCTTGGTTGCCATCGACTGTTAGAACATTTACGACTTAATGGCAACCCGACAAAAAAGAAGGCAACCTAAATTTGTGAAATGGCAACGCCGAAGAAACATAAGAACAAGGACCATCTGCCCTCTTATTTCTCTCCCATCGAATGGTTTCTGTGTCTAATTTGAGGCTACGGAGCACAAAGAAAGATCAATAATTCAACCGAAAATGAACGACTTTTGCTGTAACCAACTGGATAAAAATTCCTTTGTCCTTTTGCGCGAAAATGCCATGACTAATGGGGTGACTGGCTAGGCTATAAGCTGAAAATCATGTACATAAAAAATTCCAAGAGATTTTAAAAAGTGATGGAAATCCATGGAAATTTTTGGATATAAGGACAGAGATAGAAAAAATCCTGTTGCGTGAGAGATTTTATCATTAAATTGTCAATCAAAAGATTTTTCGGAAAGATAGAAGCTTGCAAAAATTTACATCATTAGCCTAGCGCATAAATTAGTTCAATTTTTTGTCAAAAAAATGTTTTCGTTGTAATACACGGAAAAATCTCAACATGGTGGCCTGCGTAATCAAGTATAGGATGGGCAATAAAAACCGAATTTTTGCGATTTTTCAAAAATTTTCACCAAAATAGCCCTATAGGGGATTTTTCTATACGAGAAATCGATCTTGAAAACCTGGTCAAAATACACCTTCTTTTCTTCTCATCGATTTCTATATCACGTCTGAAATTAAAGCCAAGAAAGAAGCAAAACAAAATTTGATTGATACTCTTTATGGGAAAAAGAAAGATAGGAGAAAATTTAATGGCAAATCGAAATCGAGCCCATATCGACCAAGGTCTTTGTTTACCTTGCAAATGTTCTATGATAAAAATCGAGCCGAGAAGCCGTTTGCTTATGAAATCACCTGAAAAACACCTGTGTTGGCTACACAACTCGATCAAACTGGGGAAACGTCCGCGAAATAAATTTTCAATAAAAAAAAGATGGGAGTGTTTTATCGACTTGTTAGATAAAAGATAAAAAAATCTTAAGACTGGTTTTTTTTAAAAGGCTAAAGAGCGTGTCTGTTTTTCGCTATTGGCGCAACATTTGAGATCAATAACACTTTTATGTTACAAAGTATACGAGAACATGTTTATCCTAAAGACAAATACAGAGAAACAAACTATCGAATTTGATATTTTCGAAGTGAAAAACGCTTCCCTGATTCAAGAAAGGCCTGTGTATTGAAGAGAACAGTCGCAAAAAATGTGATTTTTGTCTAAAAATGATACCCGCTTTTAACCA
Organism: Acrobeloides thornei; assembly: GCA_034699885.1. NCBI lineage: Eukaryota > Metazoa > Nematoda > Chromadorea > Rhabditida > Cephalobidae > Acrobeloides > Acrobeloides thornei. Next base: position 1,829 of record JAQGCP010001110.1, on the reverse strand, counting down.
TAAACGGAGATCGTTTTAAGGCAAAAATCGCATTTTGCGACTTTTCGCTTCAATACACAGGTCTTCCCTGAATCAGAAAGCGTTTTTAGGCATAGACAAGAACTAGATGGAACAATCATTCTTTTAAAAATCACCCTGTACATAACAATAAAGCCAAAATAACGTGTTTTTTGGTAAAAAAATTTCAAAATTTTTTTTCAAAAATTACCTATAAGGAATATTTTCATGTAATTTTCGAAAATTTTGAAAAAAAATTAAAAAATTTTTCGCCAAAAAAACGCAAAAGTACAATTTTTTTGGCTCACCCCGTAAAAATTTCTTCTTTTGACATTTTTTATCTCGCCTACAAAAATGACTCATATTTTTAGAAACTTTTAAATAAAAAATAAACACAAAAATATTTTCGCTAAAAGAAATTAAAAGCATGTGTAAAAATTTTAAACAACACAAAAAAGCATGACTCAAAAAAATTTCTGAGGGAAATTCCACGATGTTTATCGATAAATCTCAACGTTGAGGTCGTTCACACATCGATTCGGCGCTCATTCCCGCCTTTCTTCTGTTCCCTTGGATAAAAACGAGAAAGAAACTAGTCCCGGAATAGAAGCGCGTGCTTTTTTTCCAGTTGTTGCATGTGCCCTATGAACGAAGAAAAGACACATCTAAGTGACCAAAGATCGCATAAATTGAAATGGATTGATGAATATTTCTCCACGTGGCTACGACAAAAAGAGCCAAGGGTAGTGTTGTTGTCGATAAAGTAATAAAATAGACGCGAAACAAAACAAAAATGCAGACAGTTGCACGAAACGCATATATTCGAAATGCATAGACAGTTGAAGAAAGTAGGGCTATTGCTCGGCACGTTATTACCGAACAATCTATGGTCTCTGGAATAAAAGTGCAACCATAAAATCATCACATGGAAGGAAAGGAAGAATTTTATGAGTAAGAAAAAGTCAGTTATGTCATAAACAAAAAAGAATTTCGCAAGAATTGTTAGCAGAAGAAAGAGAAGTTTCAAAAAATGGGATTGATTGCTTGTTAGTAGAAAAATTTTCAAGCGCTGTATGAAGGCTTTTGACATTGAGAATCGGGGCAGTTTTGTTATCAATCAACTCGAGCAACTCATGATGGTCAAAAAAAATTTTTTTAGTTTTTTAGATATGGAAAATTTTTTGGCAAAGAATCATTCCACTAGGAAAAAATGTAAACATATAATGTTTTTCATGAAAAATTAAAAAACAAAAAATACTCCATTTTTTAATGGACTTTCAGAATATCAACAAAAATGGCAACTTTTTTTCCTAGTGGAAAACCGGTTCTTGTATACAAATTGACTCAAAAATGTGTAAAATTTTTAAATTCGAACAAACTGTTCGAAGACCCATATTTGATTAATCTCAAACTAACCTGAAAATAATTTTGCATAGCATTAGCTCCACGAACCACGGTAATTTTCGGGCCCGAAACGTTGCCGGATATGCCCTCATTAATGGTTGCCATCCCTCCAATTCGTTGGGAACCAGGTGACATTATTAGCTTTCGATCCACTTTAATAGATGGGGTAGGAGCATCAACAGGAAAATAAAAGAATTATAAATTTGAGCAACCTAAAAGGAAGAATATATATACATGTATTCAATAATAGAATTATCCGAAAGTATAAAAACCGAAACAGAACGCACGCGAAACTAAAATATTTTTTGTTGAATCAATTAAAAAGAGGCGTCAAAAATAGAGTTTTTAACTCTAATCCGGCAACGTTATTTTGTTGCAAAAATAGCCTGTTTTAAAAGACCTCTAAGAATCTCATAAAATAGCCGATT
>JAQGCP010001109.1:0-13366 GCA_034699885.1 Acrobeloides thornei | reverse complement strand
TTTTTTCTTCAAAACCTTTATGAAACATTGTAAATTGCGAGCATAAAACGAGTAATTTTTCTATAACACGATAAGTAAGAAAACAAGTTTTTTTTCTAGGATTTAGGATGACCTTTGATGACATATGATTCAGTTCGCTTCGGGAGCAACATCTTTATTTCCCAAGTTTAATTGAAGATGATCTCGGCAGGAAGTTTTTTGATTAGGAAAACATTGATTTGTCCTTGGAGATTAATTTTGTCATTAATATTGGTAGAATTGACATATGGATGTCTTGGTGGATCGGCTGGCCAGACTTGTTGTTCGGGATCGCAGACGAACTGTGCCACGAGCTCATGTGCTCCACCAAGTGCTTCTTGTACATATATTTTCTGCGGAAATAGAAACAAGTAGGGATGTTCAAAGTGATCATGATAAAGGGTGTGATAAGTGATAGGATATACTAGTGATAACGTTAAAAAGCCTTAGGCTAAGCCTTAGTCTAAGCCTAATGCTAAGCCTAAGCCTAAGCCTAATGCTAAGCCTAAGCCTAAGCCTAAGCCTAAATCTAAACCTAAACCTAAGCCTAATGCTAAGCCTAATGCTAAGCCTTAGTCTAAGCCTAATGCTAAGCCTAAGCCTAAATCTAAGCCTAAGCCTAAGCCTAAGCCTAATGCTAAGCCTAAGCCTAAGCCTAAGCCTAATGCTAAGCCTAAGCCTAATGCTAAGCCTAAGCCTAATGCTAAGCCTAAGCCTAATGCTAAGCCTAAGCCTAAGGCTTTTATTTTTGCGTTTTTATCACTTATCACATTATCACCTCCATGTCACCTTTTTTTTAGCTATGCAGCACCACCAATAGCCGCCCCGCCTCCCTGCAGTGGAATTGGATGTAGTCAAAATTCAGGGTGTTATGGACCCAACTGTGCTCCTAAACGTTCCAATTATGCTTCACCTAAAAATGAAGCTGAATTCTCCAACTCAAATCCATGTAACGCTGGAAATTGTAACCGTATTCAACTACAAATTGTGCCAGCCAATTCATATTCGAATCATGGATTTTCGAGAAATAACTATGCAATGACGTCCACTGGATCAAGTGGTCTAGGATTTTTGCGCTCATCAGAATCAACTTTTCCAAATTCTCCACATCCAGGTCAAATATCACCTGGAGCACAAAATCAGGTGTCCCAAGGTCGACCCAGTAGATTAGATCAAAGTGGACCTATCGGTTCTAGCTCTACTAATACCCAGCCTAAATCCATTCCTAGCTATAGTGATAAAATACAAAGTAACTATGAAAATGATCCATCATTTAACTCCAAAGAGAATTTCCCAAATTTGCCTTCATCTAACAAAATACAAAATTTGCATAATAATGCAGAAGAGTTGGAATACAAAGGTAATTTTCAAATACCAAATGTGAATGATATGTTTAAAATTTTTCCTTTTTTTAGGTGCTTCAGATCAACAACCTCTACAACAAAATGTACGCCCAACCAATATCAAAACCAATACCAATATCAACCAAGAACAAAATCAAGTCGACTCCCAACTTGAAAATCCACCAGCTCTGCCTAACACTATTGATCAGAGTGTTGTTGAAGCGGAAAATGAAGAATATGAGAATACTTATGAAGATTATGCGGCTCAAGAAAGGCCTGGATTACTTGCCGGTGTGGCTGGAAAAAGTATCATTAAAACTGAAGCTCAAGCGCTAAAGTCGGATGAATCAGTGAGCAAAAAAGATGCAGTTGTACAACGTAATACAAATGGTAAAAATATAAGGCATAAATTTTTTCCTCGTTAATTTTTTTTCTCGCCTAATTAATTTTTTCTCACAAATATTTTTTTCATTCACGATGCCTATCACGACACAATTGCAGCTTCATGACGGCATGAGACGTCACGACGGCGTCCACGAAGGCGTCTCGGTATCATACGGCATCGAGACGTCATGACGGCATCATGACGTCATAGTGACGTCACGATGGCGTCGCGACGCTAGGGTCGCCACAAGCACGGCACAAGCTATCGTACGAAGTCATCGTACGATCGTAAAATTAACATAAGGGTACGACGAAATCGCCACAAGCTGTCGTACGACGGCATCGTACGAAATTCGTACGATAGCTTGTGGCCATTTCGTCCTTCGTACGAGTGTATTTTACACTCGTACGATAGCTTGTACCGTTGCTTGTGGGGACACGATAGCTTGTGGCGACCCTAAAAGCTAAAAAAATGATTTTTACAACAAATTTTCGCACCTATCTGCTTGAAAATATAATGGGGAGCCAAGGTGATTTTCGAAAAAATTCTTTTGAAAAACTCGAAAAAATTGCCTCATATCCTTATGTTTTTGCCAAAAATTTATTTGATCTCGAAATTGAATCTCGATCTCGAAAAATTTGATCTCGATCTCATTCTTAAATCTCGATCTCGTCGACCCTTTTAAGAGATGCCACTGGTTCCTGTCATCACTTCTCTTTTCTTTAGTTTTTTAAATTTCTTATTGAATTAAGATTAAACCTTTCATTTTCTCAATGTTTAAAAAAGATTTTTTCGTAAATTCAGTTTATTTGCTTAAATTTTTTGCACTTTCCTTCAATCTTTTCATCTTTTTAGCCATGTCATTTTTTCCGAAGAAAAATTTCTTAAGCGATTATGCTGAGTCTTTTGATGATTTTATGGCGTATGATCAAAAACCACCTGCAAATCCTGTTAAGCATTATCTCAAGCTTCCGAATGGACAATTTTTTGGTCCTGTAGAATTTTTGAAGGAGGGAATTAAATTTAAAGGCGTCATTCCAAAGGAAGACGTTATGGTGATCACGGAATTGGCAAATCCGACCGATATTTTTTGTATATCACCGTCTGAAGAAATGCAAATTGCGTATCAAATTATGTATGCCAAGTTGAAACCCGAGTATATTGATCAAGAGACTAAAAATGTTGTTGCGTATATTTTAAAGGTTGGATATTTTTAATCGCAATTTTTGGCAGCTCAGCACTGACTTTGCTTTAGACTGATCTATTTTATTCGGTCTACACTAATTTTTATTTATTTTTACTAAATTAATTTTATAGTGGGAAATGGTTACAGTTGCTTTGGACTCCTTATATGAACTTCTGAGAAGATTTTACGTCACCGCTACTACAGTTCAAAACCAAACCTCCCGAATTCATGTGTTGACTCAGCTTTTGAATGATTCTTCACTCTTCAGATCGCTCACTCAGGTCATTATTGAAACTGCTGACCGGATCGAAGATGGCTCACCAAGAAATGAATTCCGAGAAAATTCAGCGTTATCGGCAATACGCTTGTTGTGGATAGCCATATCTCATAGGTCATCAATGGCCGATGCTATACGAAATGCAGATTCGAATATTATAATCAGCTCGTTGGATGCGATTTTGTTGAGTCCACTTCCGGATAGAAATGCGACGAATTATATCACGCTGTTAATGGCTTTTGTTGAAGAGGTGATTAATTAGAATTTTGAGTTCAAAATATTTTTTAAATTGAATTGTGTTCTCAAAGTTCGATTTTTTATTGAATTTTAGATTCAAAAAATTTTTTTTAAATTTGATTGCGAACAAATTTGGAATAATGTTTGAGATAAAAATTAAATCTTGCATTTTTTTTAGTCCGATTTTCTGCTCAATCACACTTTCTACGTAATAAAAATCCTTCGCGAACTATGTTGTCAACGTCCTTCTCTCCAATCTCGCCTCGTTCAAGCTTTTCTGCCGCATCAACAAATCCTCAAAGACCGTTTCGCTCAGCTGACTTCTATAGCAAATAGAGATGTGGCGATCTCACCTTTGGATGTGTCCTTATTGGATTTGGAAGAATGTGATTCAGCAAGTATTCGTGGCGATATCATTCGACAAATTGTGGAACTTATGATTGATTCACTGGAAATTGATCCGAAGCAGAATGTTGCCTTCTTGTTATTGGGATTTAATATGACGAATATTCAAGCGACTCGAGTTATTACCGAAGGTACAGAGATATAAACAATTTTCAATGCTTTATTTTTGTGTTTATTTAATTCCATTTTGCAGATAGCTTTGGCGAAGGAACATCTTGTTTGCACAGCTTTCTACAGATTATCGAGGCTTTTATTACAGCCGAAAATCCCTTTGAGCTTCCTTATTCAGCACTTTTTGAACCGACGTTAAGATTATTGGTAAGCTGTTTTGTATTTGTATGATCTTGGCAGCAGTGCCATATCCATTTTTTAAATAAAATTTTGAAAAAATGGGACTCTTATGATTTTTTCAGGGGGTTGTTACCCCCTCCCCCGTCTACGGCACTGCTTGGAAGGGTAAGAGATCTCATTGAAAAGTTTTGACTACTCAATTAATCATAATGTCAAAAAATTTTTAGCTGAAACTTGTCTCTTTTAACAGCACAAGCTCCAATATTATGTTAAGATATTTACGATCTAGTAATGATCTTATCTATCGACTTGTTACTTGCCCAGCTTTTAAAAATATTGACCCGGTTCAGAATATTGATGATGTGAATGTTGATGTTTCTTATAATATTTTACGGTAAAGTTGAATTTTTTTATTGACAAAAATTTGGATTTTGAGATCAAAAAGATTTTTAAATGTATTTCATATTCAAAAATTAATTTTAAAAATTGATTTTTTAATGATTTGATTGCACAATGAATTTTGAACGATTTTTTACCGTACCTATTTTTAGACGTGCCATACAAGGTATAATCCTTCACTTGGTAGCTCTAGAAGTTTCGACCATGCTAAAATCTGGGCATATATCCGAGCCTGAGCGTTTCTATGCTACTCTTTTGTTTATTAAAGAACGTGCAATAGAAGATGGAAATACCTCTGCAAACGAAAATTCAATGATTATGGAGGAGCAGCCAAAAGGTATGAATTCTTTTTACAACAAAAAATTATGCTCTTGTATTTTTAGACCTCGCTCTTTTATGGGATTTGTTAGAAAATAGTAAAGCCGAAGCAGCGAGTATTGTACCACCCGTGCTAGAAAAATTTGATCCGAAGAAAATTGATGATGTTGGTTTAAAAATTAATTAACTCAAAAATGAATCTAAAATTTGTTTAATAATACGGACTATTACGCATTTTCGGAACTCGATATTTTCGAATTCGTCTTTTTACTTTCTATAAGGGGTTTTCTATAAGGGAATCTATTTCTGTTATTATTTTCCGCTTTTGAAATTATCCTGAGAGTATATGCTTACAAAAAATCGAATTTTTCTCACAAAAAGCTCATAAGGCGTTAGGAAGACTATACATTTTTTGGTCATTCATACATCATTTTTAGAGCAACGTGTCTAAAATGTAGTATGTGCTAATTTGTGAAACTCACAAAACAAAAAAGTTGTAGCGTTTTTTCTAACATGAGTCATTTTGAGCATTTTTAAAAAAATTTAAATATTTTGAAAATTAAATCCTTGATGGCAAAAATTTGTACGTAGAAAGATTCAGCACTATTTTTGCAAAAAATATCATCAAAAAACCGCATTCGGATTGCTTTAAAACCGGAAAATTAGGCATTTTTACAAAAAAACGACATTTTTGATCTTTTATGAAGAATGGGTCCAAAATATCAAATATAATCCTTAAGGCAAAATTTTTTACAGATTTGACTCTCCATGGCTGATTCTATATTCCTATATCAAAAGTCCAAAAATGAGGATCGTACACCTTTTTCTTTAGTAAAACCGTTTACTTTCTTCTATTGAGTGTGATGGTCCCTATAATAACTCAAATTTGACCATAAAAATTTCGAAAATTAAAATTTTGGAAATTTGAAATTTAATTATAGAAAACCATTTTTTAATTCTAAAATCGATTTTTTAGCTGCTAAAATATTGCCTTCGCACGAGTACTCTTGGAGTGGAGCAAATGGATGTAGAATACATACATTTTTTGTTGAACATGGAAATCAACTCGATTATAAATGAAGATATCAATTTGATTAGAGGTGTAAGTTTTTGTATAATTATTTTTTTAAATCGAATTTTTCAAATTTTTGGATATTCTGAAAAATTCGAATTTTAGGAAGGAAAAGAAATTATGCTGTACTGTACCAAGTATAATTCAAGACGTCTACTAGAAGCAGCTTGTGTACAATTATTGTCGGGTTGGATTTCTATGATTAATGTGATCTCTTTCTTTGCACCTGTGAATTTTATTGACAAAGGTTGAATTTTTAAAATTTGATTCTTCAATTCTTCAGAAATTTTAACATCAAAATTCATATATAGTCAACTTTCAATATAGTGGCCCCCTGAAAGGAGGGGTTACTATATTGAATTCTAGGGAGGGGGGCCACTATTGTACAAGAACATTAAAAACCTTTTGAAGAGAGGAGTCACTATATCGAATTTTAAGAAGGAGCTACTATATCGAGAGTTGACTGTATCTAGTTTTCAAGCTTAAAAACGACTATTTTAATCTAAATTTAGATAATAATAAAAATCAATTTTTTAGAAATCCAAAAACACTTTCTCCGAGACGCTTTGTATTTGCTGCTAAAATATGCCAGAGATGTCGACATGAATCCAGAAAACTTATCAGCTGTTTCGAACTCCATTTTCCGACTTGTTCGAGCAATTTGTGGAATGGTAAAGCGTCAGGAAGCGAATTTGGATCTGCGAAAAGTTGAGCTGTCCTATATTTTGTCTACGTTATTAGAGTGTCTTGTCTTGCCAGGTTTGTCAAATTTTGTCTCTAAGATTAGTGATGAATTTTTTAGGCTACAGCAAATGTGTGGCATTTAAAATGGACATTTATGGGAGTATCTTGTGTGTCTTTGGTGTTTGTATCATTGAAAATGTTGAAAATTCTACCGAAACAAATCAACCTAAAGGCCCTAGCTTGGCCGATTTATTCGAAGAGAAAAAAGCAGTCGAAAGTAAATGGCGACCCATTTTTTACAAGTTAGCCGAAGAAATTGTTCGAACAATTACCGCTGATGTGATTTTTGCGCCATTTGCTTTAAAAGTGGGTTTTGTATTTATGTTTATCAACTTTTTTATATCCTTTTATCATCAGCTATTAGAAAATTCTGACGTGGAATCTAATACAGTCAACTCTCGATTTAGTGACACCCTTCATGGGTGTGTCACTAAATCGAGACCGTAGGCTGATGTCTGATTAAGTGAAATCCATCGAGTCGATATCAAAGTCAGATTGATTTTTGCTATTTACATTTATCCATATTTTATTATATAATTACATCAATTGGCAGTTTTGTATTTTTTTAAATGATACTCGTTATTTTTTCTTCAAGCCATGGATAGCGGCCTTTTTTCACTATTTGTTATAATCCTTGCCGGTCTTCCTCCATAAGTTTCCACGATTAGCGAATTGACATCATCCCTTGAGGTTGTTGATTGTTGTTTCATTATTATGCCTTGTGGACTTAATGGCCTTTGATAGTAAATTTTCTCGGCCGGTTGAGTTTGAGTACTAGCATCACTTTTGGCAGTTCCTTTGCGAAGTTCGTTTATTAGAGGACAGCGGTCCTTAAAAAGTCGATTTGTCAGTTTACGATTATATTTTACTCTGTTAATGAACAGTTGAGTTAGGAAATCGAAAAAAAGTTAGCAAAATGGATAAAAATTTTGAATTTTTAAAGAATTTTTGTTAAAAAATTGCAAAATTTTATGAAATAATCTATACATTATGATGAAGTAATTTTAGTCAAAAATTTTTTATGATGGATGGATGTATGACCAAGTCGGATGATGAGTGATGGGGGAGGTAATTTACCCCCATTCCCATCTTTGAGGTATGCCTATGATCTTACCTCAGCTTGAAAGATCCCCAAAGTTGTATATCGATAAATTGGCGGCTCTGCATATGAATGATAAGGGTCTTCATCAAAGCTATCTACTGTAGCTAGATTTATTGGCTGTTGAGGCAAAAGTGGCATATACATTTGGCCTGGAAGCCAATAGGCTCTAGAGAACTTTGTGTGTAACAAATTAATGAACAAAGAAACAATTGAAAGGCCAGCAATGACATAGATGAATAGGATGAAGACGATCAATGGCTGTTCTAAAAAGATCATATTTACATTTGAAAATATCCTAATACCCTTAAATCCGGGCCTGCTTACCACCAAGGTCGATGTCTCCAACTCCTATGGTTGCCAATGAGTTAAAGATGAAATAGATCAAAACATGGTTGTTTACATGTGGCATATAAAAGTAGCCTATCATACACCCTACACTAATCCATCCAACTAGTGCAAACACGGCTACCATTATAGGCATGAGCATAAGACGTTCAGCAGTGCTTATTCGATAATCTGAGCGAGTTTTCATTTTAGTAGAAGTCATCTTGCTTTCGGCTTCGTCTTCACTAACAGCTTGTAACGTGCAGTATCGAAACATATGCCATATTTGGACTAAAATCATTCTTTATTATTTACAAGTTAAAAGGTATCAGAATCTGGGCTCCAGAATCTTGACTTTTCTATATCGCTCTAGGACATTTCACAACGAAAAAGCGGACTTTTCACAATGAATGTTATAATATAGGATAATTTTTGTAGTATTCAATAAATCACTTTAATATCGAGATTTTATTGAAATTCAAGCAACTTTTATTTTGTTTTATATTCGTTGTGAAATGTCCGCAACTGATTTTTTTATATTTTTGTAAAATGTCCTAGAGCCTCTCTATATATGGACAATAACTTTAATTGTGTTAAATCTTACCAAACAATATACAAGGATATGAAAGCACCTTCACTAGTAAGTACTCAAGATCTTTTATTACAATAATCGTATACGGTATTCCCATCAGACTGAATAGGATCGAAATAATTCGTCCTTTCAATGTGACAGGGTATATGGAGCCGTAACCGATTGTCATTATTGTGGAGAAGGCCTAAAATGAGGTTGTAAAAACTTGTTTTGCCGTTGGAATAAGATCATACAAAAAGAAAGGAATTTGTGAATGTGCATTTTAATATTGGCATCGGCGGTTTTAGTTTTATTCGATCTTCATAGTAGTTGAGTTGTTGCTGCATGAGTTTGTTAAGATACTGGGATTTGTGGTCGTGGATAAATACGAGGATTCGTGTGTTGTTGAAGATTTCGGGCAACAAATCATTGGTGATGAATCTAAAGGATTTACTTTATAAATTTATGATTTTGATGAAATTTTGCTTATGTCTAAATTATTTTCATAATTTCTTTATTATGGTTTTCAGCCAATAACCAGCACTTTTTATTTTTATATGAATGAAGGATATGCAATTGTCTTGATTACCTCTCATTACATGCCTAATCTATATTCTTAGAGGGCAGCTACTAATACGTTTTGAAATTTGGGTAGCTCACTAATAAATCGCTAATTCGTTTTGATGTCAGAATTATCGGAAGATACGATTAAAAAACTTTGTAAAATTATCGGAAGATACGATTAAAAAACTTTGTAAAATTATTAAATGATTCTTTTCGATAAGCAATTTTTGGGCGAAAAATGGCTAAAAATTAGCATTTTATATCCAACAAATCTCATTTTAGACAAAAAAATGATTTTAAGCGAATTTTTAGACAAAAATTTGCATTTTTTGGTGAAAATTTATCGCGAAGAATCATAACGGGGGGACCATTATGATTTTTGAAAAAATTTTGGCAAAAAACATAAGGGGTATCATTAGGAAAAATTTTGCGACATCGGCGTGAAAGTGCAGGATGGTAGTCATTTTTGGGAGAGTGCAGCTTGGGTGGGGAGAGGGGGGGGGGTGGAATTTTACTCTTTCTATGTATGGTCGGAACGGAGTCCAACGATGCTATTAGTGAATGTTCTGAAATTGTTAGAACGAATTAGTGGCGGCCCTAAACTTACCTCTGTCGTTCTACTGCTACACTAGCCCGCCATTGACTATAATATGCATTCGAATTTGTCGATTCTATAATAAAGAAAGCTGATGCAAACGTTAATAAGAAGAAAACATAAGACACTAACAACACTACATGCCCTAGGCCATATTGATGATAGAATCTCTTCAAGCCCACAACTATCTCAAATGCTTGTTTATTAGAAATACACATAATTGTTACTATCACATCTTCGACTATACAAAATCATATGTTTAGTTGTTTAGGCGAAAGAAAAGTTAGTCTCGTCGGGACAGCGGATGACACTTCCAAATCTGGATCTCAAGCAAGCTTAACAAAATACTCGTCGTTCTTGTTGTTAGTTCCCATGGGACTGTTTTCCGCAATCCGAGCATAATCAATTTTAAAGACGATGGAAAGGCGCGAAATACAGGGTGCGTTAAAAATTTGCGATTACGTTGAAATTTTATGCTAGATCTCGTAAGAAAAACTTTTTTATATTCTGAAAGAGCTTGTTGAAAAACGGTGATCCCCAACATATCATCAAAAAAGGGTCTCTTGCTACTACGATGCAAGATTTTGATCCATGTTCGAAGTATCATCAAACAAAAGCTCAAATAAAATTGTTAAAGGATTTCTTTATTATAAAATGTTTTTCATAAAAATGGTGCTTTATAAAGTTGTTCCCCATGATTTAAGGATTTTAACAAGCTATCGCTCATACGCTAAAAGTATATATTGATCTAGTGGCTTTAAAGCATAAAATATGGGCGAAATCTTGCAAGATTTCGACCCATCTTTTTCTTTTAGGCCATATCTCTGTCCATTTAAACTTTTATGGGATGGGTAATAGCTCATTTATATCCTTAAATTATGGGGGAACAACTTTGTAGAGTATCACTTTTTATTAAAAAAAACATTTTATAATGAAGAAATTCTTTAACAATTTTATTTGAGCTTTTGAGTTATGACAATTCGAACATGGATCAAAATCTTTCAACTACCTCAGCAAGAGACTCTGAAAATATTTTTTGATGTTTTTTGGATCACCGTTTTTTAACAAGCTCTTTCAGAATCTGAAAAAATTTTCTTACGAGATCTAGTATGAAATTTCAAAGTGGTCACGAACTTTAACACACCCTGTATATGCTTTTTGAAGGAAAAGAAAGACATCCATGTCGGATTTCGTTTCATATGATATTTTGCAAAGACACTGCATTAAAAATTGTGATGAATGAATTATGGCCAAATGTTGAGAGAATAAAGATGTTATTTTACGAATGCAAATTTTTATGGAGATTGAGGGTGGTTTTTATTTATTGTTGGATTGGAAATGCTATAAATTTGGATAAAAACGATTTTTCTAGAAATGCGATTTTTTGTTGAGAAAATGGAAAATGTTTGTTCTTTGAGCAATAAAATAAATGCACGATATCAATTCAGCTAATCTCTATTATGTTTTTTAAAATAGATCTTAGCGAAGATAGGAATTTGGCGCTGACCCAATTATTAAAATTTGGTTTTAGATCCTTAAACAGCGTGAGATAGATTGGTAAATATACTTCAAACAATTTTACTATTATTCTTTTGTAAAAATCTAAATATTTACAAGGTGTATTGAAAAAAATCGGAATTTTGACGATTTTTTCATGTTTTTTGATCCGAAAAAAAAATTTTGTGTGGAAATTTCAGTTTTTTTTCCGTAAAATTACAGATTTTTCAATTGTGGGCAAATATTTCATAGGTTTCTCCATAACTATGGCACTAATTAAATGCAATAAAACTATAATTTTACAACCTGTATTTTCTAGGTGGTCTCAATAACATGTCTAACAGAAATCCTTCAAGAAGACATACGTGGCAGTCAAGAAATTGCACTTCAATTTGCTCGAAGTGGCACGATTCGCTGTATTTTGGACACTGTTGGACAGCTAAAATTCAAGTTTGACACCGATGCAAAGGATCGTGAGCATGAAAAAGCGGCATTGTATTTTGAAAGTGTTTTGGTGAGTCAATAGATTTAAAAAAAATTTTTATTCCATAATTTTTTGGTGGATTACAAAAAATTCAATTTTAAATCTGTCTAAAAATTACAAGATCAATTCTTTAGGGACTATTTATTCGTGTAGCTTCCACTACAGCCGGCTGGACAGCACTTATCGACAATTCCTTGTTGGAAAAATTGATCGACTTGGAATTGTGGCGAAACCCACCAAAAGAGATATTTACGAGCAAAGATATGGACAAGTAGGATTTTGGTTATCATAAAATGGATTCTTAGGCCCAAATTTTAATAATTTTTGAGTACTAAAAATTAAATGATTTTTTGAAAAATTGAATATTTATCAAATTTATATACTTATTTTTAGCCTGAGTACCTCGTCAATGCATTATCTACGAATATTGGACACATTGTTCCGCTTATGTATGGCTCTTTGTTCGAGCATATATTGGAAAAGTGTTTCCTTTGGAGTAATTTTTGAATTTTTGACAGAAATGTAGACTTTTATAGCTTCTCCAATTTATTGAAATGCACAAAGAGGTCCTCAATCAACTTATACGAGTTCAGCCTGAGCATTTTTTGTTGAAAACTGCTGCAGCAATTGTTTATTATATTTATACGTTGGGTAAGAGTTTTTTTATTCCAAATTTTAAGTTCAAAAATCGATTATTAAACTTAAAATTTAATTTTTTTTAAATAAAAATTTTTATTAATCTTCCTTCTTTGTTTTTAGACGACACAACTCGTGAAGTGATCACCTCCTCGAAGTGCTTAGAAGACATAAGAAAACTCCGTACCGAAGGTCCACCAAAACCGAAATTCGCCCTCAGCAATCCAGCTTTCAACACCCCATTGAATCTCTTTCCATCTATTCAAGTTCCAATGTTAGGCCGACAATAATAGATTTTGATTATATTTTTGTTTATTTTCTGAATTGTTATTATTTATTATGGTTGATATTATTACTGTATAGATCTCAGTGGCGTAGCTGGGGGAATTCGAGGTGGTTCCCCAAACCTGGAAAAATGAAAAATTTTGAAACTACTAAAGATTAGCGAACCCACTTAACGTGATTTAAAAAAAAGTTTTAGCTTTTTTCTTTGGAAATGACCTCTCTAGGGGCTTTATGCGGGAAATCGATTGTAAGCAATGAAAAAAACATGAAAACGAGTTTTTGTGTGGAAAATGAGCCATATATACTTTATAAGCATGTGATTCTTGTTAAAAATGTGGCCTTAAAGAGATTGTGAATTACTTTGTTGTGTTTGCCTGATTTGCAAGAATCTCCCGCCAAACACGACGCAGGAAAATCTATAAAATGAAATCATTCACAAATAAATTATCATTGAAGTCATTAACAAACAACCAAGAAGGTGAATAACACGATTGAAGAACTTCGAGGGATGAATCGATTTTTGGTGGTTCTCCCACCATTCATGGGGGTGTGGCTACGCCACTGATAAAAAGCTGCCATTTTTTAAACTGACTTGGTTATATGAATAAAAGAATTTGATTTTGAATGAAATTT
>JAQGCP010001108.1:0-13372 GCA_034699885.1 Acrobeloides thornei | reverse complement strand
TGACTTTTTTAAATGTTGTACACCATTTCAATTGCTTAAATATGTTTATTTTGCGTCCAAATTTCATATTATATACTTAGTTTGCCTAGTGCCGCAGTAACCCCAAAATCTTCGAATTTTCGAGATATCGTCTCTTAACTATTGTTCCAATATTTTATTTCTTCGTTCGAACGGAGCCAATTTTTATGATTTTTTTTAGATGATTGTATTCAAATAGGTAAAATAAACCGAATCAATATTCGTCAATAAAATTTACGTCGATCGCATTTTTATCGCGCTGCATTTTTAAAATTGCTTGCTGAAAATTCTAGGTTGAGAAGGGAATGGGCGAAAAGAGCGACAAAAAAAGGAAAAATAGCCAATTTTTTACGAAAACTTGGTCAAGATGGAATTTTTACGCTTCGAGAGTGCGCGCAATCGATTTCTCGCATCAAATTACCCCCAATAGGGGTCATTTTTACGAAAATTCTTTTTTGTCAAATGGTCGCAAAATGTACTCCCCCTTTAAGGGTCCATTTAATAATATTAATTTGTTTGCTGTGAAAATTTTTTGTTGATAATTTGAATTATAGTGTGATGTTTCTTGTCACTTAATTTTTTAGCCTTTATTTTTCCATCTTATTCATTTTTTGTATAGGGTAGACCAAAAAAAGTGGCTTTTTGTGATTTTTTGTGACCCGGTTCATAAATATTTTCTTCATAACAGAAATTTTTCCACAAAAAGTGATGTTCTACAAAGTTGTCCGTCGTGATCTCAGGTACAACTTTGTAGGACATCATTTTTGTGAAAAAAATTTCTTTTGTAAAGAAAATTCATACGATCTGGGTCCAAAAAATCGTGGAAAGCCATTTTTTTAGCCCACCCTGTATTAATTTTTTTGAGGTCTAACTTTTATACCACTTTTTATATTAGCATGGCATTAACCCTTACATATATTTGTTGTGAATTAAAGCACAGGGAAGCCCACCAGGTTGACTTTCTTTTCGCATTTGCCTAGCCTAAGTAAGCGATGAGATGAAAATGGTTTTGCCGGCGCAGGTACACGTCAGCATTCGGCCTGTCTATTGACTGTCCTTCACATAGCCGCATACACACAAACACATTTTCCAATCGCCACTCGTTTAGTGTGGCGTGTACATAGTTTTTTTGTTTTTCGCCTTCCATCCAAAATAAGCGTGTGTCCTATTTTTTACAAATTTTCATAAATTTTTAATTTTAAGGTATGTTAATCCAATTTCTAGTATTTTCTTTATTTTTGCTCAATTTTTCTTTGGCGGAGGAAGGAGTCACGTTTGAAAAAGATGAAGGAGTTTATGTGTTGACGGACAAGAATTTTGATGCGTTTTTGGAGCAAAATCCTACAACTTTGATTGAATTTTATGCTCCGTGGTATGAATTTTAGTCTTAAAAAATTTTGAAAAAATACAGGTTGGCGCAAGAGAAAGTGCAATTTGTGATTTTTTGGGATCTAAAAATTTTTTTCCTGAAAATGATCCCTCTATGAGTAATTTTATGCGAGGAATCGATTGCACGCTTTTTTTCAAATCCTGAAAACGCTTCCCTGATTCAGGGAAGATATGTGAGTATTGAAGCGAAAATGGCCTAGTACATAGTCAGGAAAGCATATTTAAGGTTCGGCAATGCGCACAATTGATTTCTCGCATAAAATCTCTCTATAAGATTATTTTAGTGAAAACTTAAAAAAAATTTTTTTGAAAAAAATCTCAAAAGTGCCATTTTTTATGGGCACCCTGTATTTTCAGGGTTCGGAAATATGCGCAATCGATTCCTCGCCTAGAAAAATCCCTAGATAGCCTGTTTTCCAACGAAATATTCGAATTTTAGTTCATTTTTGCTTCAATATACCATTCCTTTCCTGAATCAGGGTCGGAAACATTAGAAAATTCAAAATTTTTTTTCAACAAATTTTTAAACAGTGCAGTTTTTCAAATTTTTATTTTTAAAGAAAAATGGAAACACACAAGATGTTTAGGTGTGGTCACTGCAAACAATTAGCACCAGAATATTCAAAAGCTGCTGGACAGCTAAAAGATATTCCATTGGCAAAAGTCGATTGTACAGTTGAGACCGAAGTGGCCAAAAGATTTGATATTAAAGGTTATCCAACATTGAAATTTTGGCATAAAGATGGAGATGGACCATCTGATTATGATGGAGGCAGGGATGCTGAAGGTAAGAGTTTTTTTCATGATTCCTAGTAGGAATGCGCAAGTTTAAAAAATGACATTCCTTGTCAACAGCCAGAAATATGCGAATTTTGAGCATGAATATAAATTGTTTATAATGTCAAATTTGTCTCGGTGTGACAAAGTTGTTTTCTTTGTCACAACGAATAAAATATTATCGTGCTCAAAATTTGCCAAATTTTTTAAAAATTATCTTAAATTTTAATTTTTACCCTGATTATCAGGGTTTTCGTGTCAAAAAATAAATTTAAATTTTTAAATAAATTAATTTCAATATGATACAAATAAATTAATTATCAAATCGATCTACAAATTTTTATGGGGGTCTATTGTCTTAGACAAACAACTTTTTGACTTATTTGTTTACTTGCGACCTTTTCCGCAATGCTCGAGCCTAGTACGAGCCAATACCGATTCCTAAAAGTCATCATAAGAAACTTAATCAATATGAGGTCTAGACAATAACCGCTAAAAAATTGTTAACAAATAAAATTCTTATGTTCAGAGTTTTCGTGTCAATACTTCCTATGCGGGAAATCGATTGCACATTTACGAGCCGCGGAAATGCTTCCCTGATCCTTATTCAGGAAGGAGTGGGTGTATTGAAGCGAAAATGAACTAAAATTCAAAATTTCATCCCAAAATCGGCTGTCTATGGCTTTTTTCTAGGCGGGGAATCGATTGTGCGTATTTCCGAGGCATGAAAATGCTTGCATGACTTAGATTCAGGCAATACGATTTTTTTGCCTTTTGGGGTATGCTCCTCGTAGCACGGCCCATAAAAATGGGAAAAAAGTTTTCCGAAGAACGCTCTTTTTGCTATCATAACAAAGTGGTAGATCTCTCAATTTTCTGTTTCTAACGGAGAGGGTTCGATCCCAGAGGACATTTTTATGTAAACATTCTACATGTTTTCAACACACAAAAAACAAAATATGTAGCATTTTTTGAAAACATGTAGCATGTTTACTACCGTGATCGAACCCTCCATGTAGGAATAGAAAATCGAGAGATCTACCACTTTGCTATGATAGCAAGAGGTGGACCGTATACACAACTGTTGCTAATTCTAACGCTAATAGCTGCCCTTGTGCATACTAGCTGCAGTTATTAGCGTTAGCTTCAGCTATTAGCATTAGCAACAGTTGTGCTACGGCCCAGTAACTTTTATGCCGTTTTTGTGGGCCGAGTAAGAGTATCTTCCAGTAGTCCAAATTAAATAATTCCTTCAGAATCGAATTCTCTATGTCGAAAAATCCTTAAATATAAAAATTCATACGATTTGGAAAAAATATTTTGAAAATTTGAGCTTTTTGCTCATCTTTGAATGAAGACCAAACAAATTGAAAATTAATCCAAAAATAAATTTTAGCCATAGTCGCATGGATCAACCAAAACACCGACCCCAACTACAAACCACCACCAGAAGAAGTCGTCACTCTCACCGTTGAAACCTTCGAGGAATTTGTTGCAGACAAACCAATAATGTTGGTCGAATTTTATGCACCATGGTGCGGACACTGCAAAAAATTGACTCCGGAATATGAAAAGGCTGCAAGGAAGTTGAAGGTAAGAAGCTAAATTTTGAACCACAAACAAAAAAAATTAGGAACATAATATCCCATTGGCAAAAGTTGATGCGACCGTGGAAAAACGCCTGGGTGATCAATTCGGAGTCCAAGGGTATCCAACGTTGAAGATTTTGAGGAATGGTCAAAGATATGATTATGATGGGCCTAGAGAAGCTGAAGGTATATAACAACCGAAAAAACTCTCCATCCACTTAACCAAGTGGCTATAAATTTGTTCCTTTATTTTATAGTTATGGGCTCAATCCCACCAGGGCGAAAATTTTATTTGTAGTTTCAAAAAAAGTTGTTAAAGGGAGAAACCATTTGGGGATCAATTTCCAAAAAAAAAATTTTCTCGATATGAACTATATAGGGGTAAAATCACGCGAGGAATCGATTGCACGGACTCCCGAAGCGTGAAAACATTTGCTTCACCTTGTTTTCGCGAAAATATCGATTTTTGGGGTCTAAATTGCGACCAATCTCGAACAAATTTTTTCCCTTGAAACACTATCCACTGAGCTATACTGTTGAAGGTTTCATCTTACTAGGATCTCGACCGTATGGCTCAGGTGATAATATTTCGATGGAAAAAATGAAAGGCAAAAATTTTACGCCCAATTTTATGAGAGGGGTAGAAGGTGGTTTCTTTAACAACTTTTTTTAACCGATCAAATAAGACTTTGCCCTGGCTGGATCGAACTCTCGACCATTTGATTGCAAAATGAGATGCTTACCAATTCATGACGACTTTTTTACTCAATGTTCTATAGTTATTTTCAGGTATTATAAAATACATGTTGGATCAAGCCAGACCAGCAGCCAAACACCTCAAAACTATCAAAGAAGCCCAACGCATGTTCCTCAAGGATGATGTCACCATCATTGGATTCTTTGCTACAGAAGACTCCAGATCGTTCGAAGCATTCAAAGAAGCGGCCGAAAAAACTCGACCAGAATTTAAAGCCGTTGGTTACACAACAGAGCCTGAAGTCTTGAAACATTTCAAAGCCAAGCCAAATGATATCGTCATTTACTATCCGGAAATTTATTGGTCGAAAAATGAGCCGAGATCTAGGACTTATAATAAAGTAGAGTATTTAGATTGGTCCCTAGCCTGGTTTTATTGGCATGATTGGGGTCCCCCACTCAACAATTTTCAATGTTTTTACTAAAAATCATCAAAGGTCGAAATTAGTTACGAGTCATTCAGTAATCACCATGGTGTAGTGGTCTGGTGCGCTGCCAAGGCTACGGCATCACCGGCACTAGCAAAGGTTCGGTTCCCCCTTGCGTCTAAAAGATTTTCCTTGGCTAGAGTTTGGCAACTCCGCGTCTGGGGGCCGTACTGGAAAAGTTCTCGAAGTGAACCTTAGTTTGTGATCCGCACGCTGGAGGATCACAACAACTGGTATAAAAGGTGTTATGATCGACTTTTAGGAAAAAGCCGAAATTGAAGACCTACTCGTTTTCTGGCGAGACAATTCAGCTCCATTGGTGGGTCAAATGACTAGGATGAACGCAGCAACAAAATATACTAAGCGCCCTCTAGTAGTGGTTTATTATAACGTTGACTTTTCGGTTCAATATAGAGAAGGAACTGAATATTGGAGGCAAAAGGTTTTGGCTATTGCTAACAAGGTAAAAATTCTTACAAGCCCATAATCTTCTGGTTAGGGCGCCAGAAGTCGGCAATGTCAAAATTTGCATAAAAATTTTAAATAATTTTTTATGGAAAAATAATATCACCATCGTGTTCCTCACATAAAAATACCCGTAAGCAAAAATTTTCATCAATTTTGACTGATACAAAAAGAAACCACACCGAGCGGGGATCTAACTTATCTCTTCAGGGCGGGCGACAAGCGCCCTAACCACTTGACTATGAATTTGTAAAAAAAGTTAAACGAACTATACCCATATTTCAGTACAAAGACCAAAAATACAAATTCGCAATTGCCGATGAAGAAGAATTTGCCCAAGAATTGACCGAAGTCGGTCTGGGTGACAGTGGACTTGAGCACAACGTTGTCGTTTTCGGCTACGATGGCAAGAAATACCCCATGAACCCAGATGAATTTGACGGAGAATTGGACGAAAACTTGGAAGCTTTTATGAAGAAGATCAATTCAGGTTCGAAAATTTATGCCTAAAAAAATGGCTCCAAAATTTAGGAAAAGCAAAACCCCACGTGAAATCTCAACCAGTGCCAAAAGATGACAAGGGACCATTGAAAACTTTGGTGGCCTCGAATTTTGCCAAAATTGTCAATGATGAATCGAAAGATGCTTTGATTGAATTTTATGCTCCATGGTGTGGGCATTGCAAGGTACAAAAAAATAAAATAAAATTTTTGGCGAAAAAAAATTTGGTCAAAAAATAGCAAAAATCAACTTTTTGTTAACCACCCTGTACCAAAAATCAATTTTTGAAGTCAAAAATTAATTTTTTCAAAAAATTCAAAATTTTCCAAATTTGACCCAAACCCAAAATTTCAGTCATTCGAACCGAAATACAAACAACTGGCGGCAAAACTCCAAAAAGAACAACCCAACCTCGTCCTCGCTAAATTCGATGCTACTGCCAATGATGCTCCAGAAAATTTCAAGGTTGAAGGCTTCCCTACTATCTATTTTGCCCCTTCTGGCAAGAAAACCGAGCCCATAAAATACACTGGAAATCGTGACTTGGCCGATTTGGAAGACTTTATGAAAAAGCATGCTGTGAAAAGTTATCAGAAGAAGGATGAATTGTAAACCTCTGATTTTGTTTCAATTTTCACTTATGGCTGCTGTGATTTTTAATTTATTTTGTTGATTTTTTGGAAGAGTAAAACTTTTTTTTAATTTTCGGCTTACTCCCCTCTGCTATAGAGCAATACGCATTTCTGACGGTTTTTCGTGAAAAATGTCATTTTTACTGAAAAAATTGGAAAAATGGATATTTTGTTCAAAAGTTGAAAAACATATTATTCCTCCGAGAGAAAAAATTTGCAATTTTTGCTGGAACGGGTAGTCAACCCCCTTCCTTTGCCTATGATACTGTTCTTGTGCCTGGGAATAAAACCAACTGGAAAACGCCGCCTGCAATTTTTCATGGCACCAAAAAGGTGCCTAAAAATGTTGAAGCAAAAAAAGTTTTATTTTCACTTTTTTTTAAATTTTTATTTTCAGGAGGCAATTCAATATTTAAGGGTTTATAATAAATGTGTTGAATTTTTGTTGTTTTTTTTTTAATTTAATTTTTTATAAGCACTCGTTTGCTTTATGAACTATCATAAATTACGGATATTTGTTAATGCTTATTTTATGTTTAAATAAATTTTTTTACATTTATAACATATAAAAAATATAACATATAAAGTGGGTGCATCCACGAGAACTGTGAAAAAAAGGAGCTGGCAAAAAAAGTTGTATCATTTTAAAGGACCAGTCCAGTAAGTTAAAATCATATGAAAAAATGATATACTCAGAAAGATCATGAAAATGGAGCATTTTTTGTTTTTACGGCATGTTCTGAATTGTTGTAGTTTCCGAGATAATTGCGTTTGAAATTTTAAATTTGTTACAAGCTCTTCGTTGTAATACACAAACTGGATTAGTCCTTTAATGAATTTTCTCAATTTTTAGTCAAAAATCGAGTTTTTGGGCCCTTAGATGATTTTTTCCGGGAAAATGGTGTTCTACAAAGACGTTCTCCTTGAAATTTCACGCAGAAATGACCCATTGCTGATGATTTTTGACTGCCAAGAAAAAAGGTTATAGTCATTTTATGCGTATTTTTACGATTTTTGCAGTCAGAACTTTCCTTGAGCTCGGAGCGCTTCAAATCGCTTGGATTCGCGCTCACCGTGTAGAAACCCCCTGGTAGTTGAAACCGGAGCAATTTGAAATTTCTGGGGCGAATTTTCCATTTGGTCCCCGAAAAAACCAAGTTTGATATTCTGAACACAATACCCTAAAAATTTTCGAAAAAATGCTTTGAAGTGACGATATACCATGATCTTTGTAAACATGCTTAGATTTGTTATTACACATTTTCTAACGGTCATAACGCCTTCTTTTGTCCATGAGTGACTTTTACGAGCTTGTTTACTAATTTCGTAATTGTTCGTCATACTTAACCTGTTAAAGAAAAGTACATTTTCTTATCAAATTTTTTTGGAGTCTTTTTCAATCGAAAATGCGCCATCGGTGGGTCTAATGGTAACACTTGGCAGAAATAACGTGGGCACAAGGAGGAGTCCAAAAAAGCTATAACATCATATAAAAAGCGAAAAAATTTTAATACCTAATATATTGTGGACTCTAATGATTTTAATGCAAACAGTAACTGATTTTAAAAACTATTCCTATAACAACGACCCACTTTATGGTACCTTCTATTATAATACTTTTCCTTTAGTTTATTTACTTGTCACAGGTTCATTAGAAGTTTTTGGAAATGCTTATTTAATTTTACTATTTGTAATTTTTCATCAGTTAAGAACAACACTCTGTAATTGGTTCATTATTTTTATAAGTCTTTCTGATTTTTTAATAGGTAATGTTGTAATGCAAGCAGGAGATAAGTTCAAAAACTCAAGTTTTTAAGGGGGTGAAAGCCCCCGTCTGTATCTCCAATTTTAAGGTGGAGGGTAAAGAAGAATTTTTAAAGAGGATGAATGCAGCCCCGTCCTTATCTCCAAAAAAACTTTTTTCAAAATCGGCTCATTTTTTGTACTCAGAGTTTTCGGGCACGGGAAATCGATTGGCGCTCTTTTTAAAATCTGAAATATTTTCTTGAACCCTCCCCCCCCCCCACGAGACCCCCTACACGCCAAAAAAGCTAAAAAAAATATAAATGACTATAAAACGTCTCCAAGTGAGACAATTTGTTGTACTTAGGGATTATCAGGTACGGGGAATCGATTGGTGCTATTTTTAATCTTTGAAAAAATTTTGGTGACCCCCACGGGACCACGCAGGGATGCCAAAATAAAAGTGCTTTTTTAAGTTTTTATGGTCCCGTAGGGGGTCAAGAAAATTTTTTCAAGTTTTAAAAATAGCATCAATCGATTTAGTGCCCGAAAACTCCGAGTACAAAAATTAGCCGATTTTGAAAAAAATTTTTTGGAAATGCTTTATGGAGTGGGAACTTTCGCCCATAGTTCGGAGCAAACTGACTCCTTGGCATAGGTTACCAAGGAGGAGGTACAGTACTCCCTCACCACTCATTTCGGACCTTCCGCCTTTATAGTCATTCACCCATCCATCATGAGGGTTCGTGTACCCTCCTCCTTCCAATTCATTCATCATATAAATTTTTGAAAATTTTATCATGTACTCCTCCCCCTTGTACCCCCTTAAAGGCCATCCATCCATCCTGAGGGTCCGGTGTATCCCCCCCCCTACTGGTAAACTATGCTTCTTGGTCTGTTAAAACAAACTCAAAATTTTTTTTTCCAAAAATAGCTTTTCTAGGGGTAAAATTATGCAAAAATTGATTGCGCAATTGAAAAATCTTGCAAACGATCCCTGACCCTGGATTTGTAAAAGCGAAAAAGTAGGAAAATATTATTTTTCGGGATGTATTCTGGATCAGAGAAGCGTTTTCAAAAATTTTCAATGCTGAAATATTTTCTTCAAAAAAAGGGGACTGTCCACCTTTAAGAGAAATTTTTCAATAATTTTAGGCTTAAGTTCGATTAAGAGAGCCACGCTCATTCTCATTACATTCAATAATAATTTTTTTGACTTTAATTTTGGACCTTGTGCATTTATTGCTGGAACATTTTTAATTGGTTATCGTACAAGACAAGCTATTGCTCTACTCATGTCTTTTGATAGGCTTTTAGTCGTTTGGAAACCATTTTTTTATGTTAAAATGCAAGGAAAAGTAGGCGTTGTTTTGATCTTTTGTCCAGACATAGTCTGTTTCATTGAGAGATAGAGGTTTTCCAACAAAAAATTGTTGGGACTGACTAAAAGGTCGACAAAATTTTTTGAAAAGTGCCCACCCCCTAGGTGGGTTCTGGATTCAGAATCCGAATCTGGATTCGGATTCTAAATCCAGAATTCAGATTCTGAATCCGGATTGAGAATTTAGAATCCGATTATCGTCTCAAAATCGGTTAGCCGATGTTGGGAACTCTTGATCAGCTAGCTAATCATGAGTCAAAATCGATGTCTCTAGATCGGTTACCCGATCCTGAGTCGGCTGATTCTCAGAATCGGGTGCAACATATATAGAAAAAATTATTTTTTAGATTCGAGAATTACTAATAAGCATAGTTATAATAACTATCGCTTTTGGTCTAACTATATTTTTATATGTTTACGACGTTGATTCATACATTTATTTAACTCTAGATCAATGTATAAATACCAAAGGAAAATATTATTATGAGTTTGTAACCACTTATTCTGGAATTGTTAGCGTTGTGTTTTTTAGTAATTTTTTCTATATACACAAGCTTTTTCAAACAGGGTGGTTCAAAAGTCCGTGAACACTTTAAAAATACGTTTTTATATCAAGTTTGACACCATAAAGCGTCTTGAGAATATTTTTTAAAGCTTTTTTTGACTACCAGGAAGTTCTCTACGATCACTTGTTGCCGAAGAACACTGTGGCGATTGTCCTTGGGTTCTGCTTCAAGACTCAGCGTCAAGTCTATGGCCATAGGCACGCAACAATGGCTCCGAGACAACCACGTGGATTTCATCACGAAGGATGAATGGCCATCTTCTACTCCAGAATTCAATGCCTTGGATCAGATTAACAAATACCCTCCAAATTTTTGAGTCCTTGATCGGTTGACCATAAAGGAAACCCCCGAGTCTTTGATAGGTTGGCTAAGATTTTCAAAACAATTTAATCAGACGACTTCCAAAATTAGTGATCAGTTGACCCCCCTCCCCAATTTGGGGGGGGGGTGTTAACTTCTGCCTTGGATTACTCCATTTGGAGCATTTTGAAAGCCAAAGTCTGTGTTAAAGCTCACAAAAAATTGTTGAAACACGCTCTTATTAAGGCTTGGGAAGAAATCCCACTGGAAACGTTGAGAAAAGGCATTGATGATTTCCCGAAGCGACTAAACGCGTGCATTAAAGCTCAGGGAGGATATTTTGAATAAGTTTCTTTGTTACTTCGTTGTTTTCTTGTTGGTTGTTATAAAAGATAAAAGTGTCCACAAACTTTTGAATCACTCTATACTAGGCATACGTATGCCGGCCCAAAGCCCCCACCGGCCCCCAAAAGCCCTCTAGGGTCCCCACTGGTGCTGGCCACCGGGGCCTCGGCCCCTTTTTCGACCCCTGGGTGGTACCACCCTTTCGCCCCCTGTCCATGATCAAACACGCGTAGCGGTCTCATTTTAACATATTTTTTAGTGATATACTCTATTAGTTTGATTTTATACTTGATACATTTTTCTAAAACGAAAGCTCTAATAACACAAAATTCCCAAAATCATCTATCAAAAATTCAAAGGAAACTCTTCATTTCTGTATCTATGACCTTATTTTTCTATACAATATTTTATGTAATACCAACAATACTACAATCTTTAAATATTGTAAGATTTCACTATGCTTTTTCAACTTTTAAAAGTTCGGCCTTCGACCAAACAGAGCTAGGTACGGCCGAGAAAGATCTTGGCCTTACCTTGACTATTCCAACATTTCGTGACTCTCGATTCGAGAAAAAAGTTTGATGTGTAAATTTATTTTTTTAGTATTTTACTCTTCCTGAGTCATTATTTAATGCAGCTTACTATATCATTGCATATGGTGCTACAGTTAATGGGTGTTTAAATTTTGTTATTTACTTGCTAACACATCAAGAGTTCAAAGATTGCTCGAAGAAATTTATTAGATTTACTTTATGTAAAGAGAATTCAAAAATTTTCACAGTAACACCAATGGTTGTATCTAGGGTTGTTGGCTGTCGGTTAACCGATCGGTCGATTAACCGAAACGAAACGATTTTTAGCAAAATTAACCAAACCAATAACCGGGTCGAATAACCGTCGGTTATTCGGTTAAAGCACTGGATAAAATGAGCCTCCAAAACTGAAATTTTCAAAAATTCTAACATTCCCCCGTTATGATTTTTCATCAAAAATATTCCAAAATTTTCATTTTTTAATCAAAAATTGCCATTTTTTAGCATTTTCAGGTTTAAAACATTGAATTTTTGGGAAAAATATAGTCACTCACGCACATTTTCAAAATTTTGATACCTCCTTTCGTGTATGATTCAAAGAAGAAAATGGATGCCGAATGCTGGTTATTAGTATGGCTGGCCTTACAGTATAGATGAACAAATAGGGGGAAGAGGATATCTGGTGCTGGGTTGGGTCCCCAAAATTTTTGGGAAAAACATAAGGGGGTTTTTAGCAAAAATTTATGTTTTTTTCAGATGTCGTGGGACGCTTTCCCCCTTCTTTGCGCCATACTGTAATCCAATGGTATAAAATGTTACACTATTTTGGTGTAATATGTTACACCATGATGGTGTAACTTTTGGACATGATGTAATTGAGCAAATGGTGTAACATTTTATACTATTTGGTGTAACATTCGAATTAAAAAATGCAAAAACTTGAGCCCATCCCACTAGATGGCCTACCCAAGCCGAGAATATCCACTGGTGCCTAAGATGGAGGAACTACCACAGACTCTTAAAAACCTGAATTTTTGAAAAATTGCGCAAAAATCCAGTTTTTGGGGCCACCCTTTCAATAACCGATAACCGGGTCCGTAAAAACCCGGTTAACCGGTAACCGGGTAAAGCTAAATTAACCGACCGCCAACAACCTTAGTTGTATCTATAAGAAAGAAAAATGAAAGAATACTAGATCATCCGATTTAACTAAAAAATTTAAATAAAAGATTTAAAAAATGCAAATTATGATGAGATGTGAAAAACACTAGGGCTGCTCGTTAGCTGTTGTAAACAGCAGTTTACAATGTTTTCTGAGGCGTTGATCTTTGGTTGAATCCAAAAAATCGAGATTTCATTTTCCTTGACTCATCTTCGCATATAGTTGATATTGAGGCGTTTACTTGTTAT
Source organism: Acrobeloides thornei (assembly GCA_034699885.1). Lineage (NCBI taxonomy): Eukaryota > Metazoa > Nematoda > Chromadorea > Rhabditida > Cephalobidae > Acrobeloides > Acrobeloides thornei. The sequence goes on along the minus strand of JAQGCP010001108.1, from coordinate 539 downwards.
TCGAAATTTTGGCTAAACGTTCTTAATCTATTGTTAATCACGAATAATAAAAATAAATACATAGATAAAAATGTCTCCCAATAATCCTACTATTATAAACGTTAATGTGTGTCTGCCCACATATGAGACGATCTCGGGAAAGCAGGGAAGTAGTGAGGGGGTAATCGCCCCTCTGAAAATGGAAAATGAAAAAATTTCTGCTTGGTTCCACATTCCCAATTAAAAATTGGGAAAAAACATAAGCGGGGACCAAGGGGAAATTTTTTTAAATTTTGGCCCCTAGGGAAGGCACGTGCCCCAAGTACCCCCTCCCTCTCCAAAAATATTATGCTAAAAATCGTCGAAAACTCTCCAAAAACATACTATTTTTTTTACATGCCCCCCCCCCAAAATGCGAAATATGGATATCGACCATTCGTTGGATAGCTCTTCGTGAGCACAATCGATTTGCAATCAAATTTGGATAACAAATTCGCAATTTTTTCAAATGAAATTTTGAATTTTCTAATTCCCGCTGGGGTCAATCCCTTTCGTTTCAA
>JAQGCP010001107.1:0-13372 GCA_034699885.1 Acrobeloides thornei | reverse complement strand
CACGGTGTTAAATATTCGTACTATGATGTCCGTCTCTAAAAATAAAAATAAACCGTCTGTGGTTGTATAAAGTTTTTTAATTGAAGTTGTTTGGAAAAGCTGGGAAAGAGTGGGCAGATACATAGTTTTGATTTTTTATGGTAAATTTTTCATCTTTTGCAGGGTGTATAAAAAAACAGAATTTGGGCGATTTTTTCATGTTTTTTCGAATCGCAAATTCTTTTTCAAAGATGACCCTATTAGGGCTAATTTTATGTGGGGAATCGATTGCGCGCATTCCCGAAGCTTGAAAACGCTTCCCTGATCTTGAATCAAAGAAAAATTGATGTATTGTAGCAAAAATTGGTCATCGCTTCAATACACACACCCCGATTCACTGAATCAGGGAAGCGTTTTCAGGCTTTGGAAATGCGCGTAATCGATTCCCCGCATAAAGTTACATCCAGAAAGTCATGTTCAGGCAGAAAATCTAAAAATTTTCGATTTTTGCCTCAATACACACTCCTATTTCCTGCTTCAGGGTCAGGAAAGTGCTTTCAAGCTTCGGGAATGTGCGCAATCGATTCCTCGCATAAAATTAGCCCTAATAGAGTCGTATTTAAAAAAATTTTCGGGTCGAAAAAACATAAAAAAATCGTGCAGATTCCGGTTTTTTATACAAATTTTTATACGGTTTTTATATAAAGTCCAAAAATTAGGTGCATTACATCGAAAATATGTAAATAAAAAAGAGTAAAATCAAAAAATATTTTAAAAACTGTTTTATTCTATAAAATCGATAAAAACAGAAAAACTCTCTGAATTCTGTAATGTCATCTCAATTGTTTCAATAAACAACTTTTTATTGAGTCTGGGAAATGAAATAGAAGTACATGTTTACGTGGGTTTATATGACAATGAAAACAAAGTTTATGAATTTAAATTTATGAATAAAATCCCTATTGTTAGGACAGAATGGTCAAACGAAGAAAGGAGAAACATTATCGATCAATTACAATTGAACGAAGGTTTTCTAACATTGGATTTTGCAATGAAATGGTTGCCTCAAGCATCACGTGAACAGTCAAGAGACTGGTATGACAAACGAGGAGGCAAAAAATGAGTAAAAAAAGTGCATTCTTGTAATTTTTGGGGAAAGAAAAAATTTGAAAATTTTCTTACTAAAAATGACCTATATAGGGGTAATTTTATGCGGGAAATCGATTGCGCGCATTCCTGAACCATGAAAACGCTTCCTTGACCCTGGTTCAGGGAATGGACTTTGTGTATTGACGCGAAAATCGAAAAAATTTCTATTTGAGCTCCACCAAAAAGCGAACTATGTTAAAAAAGGAGGATCGATACTAGTTCTTACGCTCTTTTAGAACTCTAATTTACATTTTAAAAAACTTCCAAAATCATCACAAAAATCCCAAAAATACCCAAAATTAGGCAAAGAAAATTAGAATATAATTAAAAGAACTCCACGTGCTGCCACCATGATCACTGATGAGAAAACAAGATTAAGGGATTAGTAAAAATATCTAATCCAACTAATTTTTACGTAGTATGATTATCTTGAAAGGCATGCGATGACAAAATTTCAAAGTACGTCAATCTGATCAAAAGACAAACTGGTCAAAAAATTTTTTCCAAGAAAATTGCTATGAAAATATTTTCGTCATGAAGTGACTCAACTTTTGAAAGGCATGCAATGACAGGATGAATAAAAAATAATTAAAAACAACTCAAAAACAAGAGTAAAAAATTTGAAAAAAAAGAATAAGATTATAAAATCAATAAAAGTACTTTTAATAAATTCTTGAATGATATCTAAGTGGGTGGAGTTAGTAAAGGTCAAGACTACATTATAGTATTCTTTTCTTAAACGCCCTAGTCATTTAAAAAGCACATAAAATCTTGAATTAGCCGAAATTCATTCAGTGGAATCGCTATATAGAGCTAAATTCTTATTTCGAAAAATCAAATAAAATTTAGAAAAAAGGAAATCTTAGAGTCTTGGGAAATCTTTATGGGATAAAATTCTTATCAGGGACGGAAGAAATAGCTTGTTGGCTTGACAAGATGTTACAGTTAGGGATACCCGGTTCAGTGGCGTAGCCAGCGAATTTTCAAAACCATCAAAATTTCTTAAAAGGGGTGGAAAATAGGGCCCTTTCTCAAAAATTTTTTGCTAAAAAATGACCTTCTAGGGGGTAGAAATAGAGTGAAAAATTGTTTGCGCACATCCCCGTTGCTTTCTTCACCTTGTTTTCGCGAAAATAGCACTAAACTCTACGTTTGGAATTATGAAAATTTTAAGCAAACGTGAAATACTGCTATTTTCGTGAAAACAAGGTGAAGGAAGCATTTTCAAAACGGATATCCACCTCCATCTGCACTTTGGATATACCACCACAGTTGCACAACCCCGGTACCTCCGGTAAAATTCGTAAAAAACAAAAATTTTGGACCGGGGTCTGTGCAACTGTGTATACCACTGTTCTCATTTAAATTTTCGTGCTTCAAATTTTTTAGCTAAAGTTCGATTTTTGACCAAAATTCAATTTTTGTCTAAAACAACCCTGTTTAAATGATTATCTATTCTTGATCTCTGCTAAATTAGCAAACGGATTAATGCTTGAATAAGCATGTTAAATCTAAAATTCTTGCGTACGTTAAACCTCATTCATTGAGAAAAAAAGGCTAATAAGCCATGATTAAAGGCTAGAAGGAAAAGTCAAAAACTCAACTTTTATGTCTTGAACTGAAGTCCAAAAGAGGAAAAACTGGCCAAAAATTTTTTTTAATAAGTGCATAAGTAAATATCAACTAAATTTAGGGTGCAAGAAAATATGCAAAAGTTTGTCTTTTTACAATTATTAGCTCCATTATGTGAATAGATTAGGTCTTCTGTGTAAAAATGTGAGAAAAAGAGGAGAAAAATCGAAAATGGAGGAGATTTTTGAGTATTTTATGTAAATTAACGTGAGACAAAAATTTTACGAGTCGAATTTAGGGGATTTGAAAAAAAATTTCTTTGATTTTCAGAAATTTTTGATTGTGGGATTGAACCATTACCTATAAAATGAAAATCAACACCATAGCCACTTGACTATGGAGCCCAAAATTTTTTAAATCGCTTTATAACCTTATAAAAAATTTGTAACTTTGAAATAAAAATTTTTTTAACAAGAAATTACTTTACGAAACGCACATATAATTATTTTGCGAAATCATAACCTTTTTTATTTCCATACCTAGAAATTATATGCATATTTTTGGCGAAAATATACGCTCAAACTCGTGATGTAGCAAAAAATGGAGATTAGCCAATTTCTGGTATGCTTTTTACCAAAACGATCACATGATTATTTAAATTATTTAATTAGGCAAAAAAGTGATCAATGCGTAATAAGTTAATTAAATTTTTTGGTTATTTGATTTTTCATGAGCATGATTAAATTTTGTGAAAAGGTGGTATAAAAACAAAAAAATTCGAGAAACTTTGATTTTTGAACCATTTTTATACGTGGCAGTAGAAATGAGATAAAAAAATTCTTTCTTTTTCGAAACCAAGATAGAAATGTTCTCCATAATGAAATACATAATCATTGTAAAAATTTTGGCAGAAAAAATTATCTAGGGCGTTTTAGACAGGTTAGAAAATTCAAAAAATCAACATTTACAGCCAGATCTCTGAAAAAAATTTTTTCGCAAATTTTTATAGAAAAGACCCTTCTAGGGTAATTTTAATGCGAAAAATCGATTACGCGTACTCTCAAAGCCTATAAAATGCTTCCCTGATCTTCATTCGTAAAAAATGTTGTTTTTAGCACAGCCAAATCTATGTAATTTCACGTATTTTCACGGATGAAGTTCAGGGGAAGCATTTTCGATTATGCGCACTTCCGAAGCTTGAAAATGCTTCCTTGCCCTTCATTCGTGAAAATACGTGAAATTACATAGATTTTACTATGCTAAAAACAAAATTATTCAATAATAAAGATCAACGAGGCATCTTCAAGCTTCAAGAGTACGCGTAATCGATTTTGTGCATCAAAATTACCCTAGAAGGATCTTTCCTACAAAAATTTGTGAAAAAAATTTGTTCGGAGATATGGTTGTAAAGGTTAATACCCTCTTTAATACAAGTTTGTCTCAAAATAAAATTTTGTATTCCTAAAAATATCCTTTATGACAAGAAAAATAATAAAACGTTATATTATAGAGACTACAACAAGAGAAAAACTTATGTTACCTAAAATGGCGCTTAAGTGCCTCGTAATTAGCTAATAACAACTTGATTGATTGGCTTTGCTTAGTTACTTTTATGGCATTTCCTATGTTTAAGTATAAGCAGCGCAGTCTTTATAAGAATTTTTCCGCAAAGCTTCACCAGAATAAGTTTTACGCTTAATTAAGAAAAGAGCTTAACATTGCTTCCTTCTGGAGTAATTTTTATAGATAAAAGCAATAAAGATTTTTTAAGTGACTTCCAATTTCTCGGAATAGTTTGTTAAGTCATTAATTCAAAAAGAGTGCTTTATATAAAAAAGTTTTTGCCATAAATTTTGGAATTGGTATCGATTAGGTATCCTACTGAACGTGAAATTTCCGAGGCCTGAAAATCTTTCCCCTCAAGAAAAGGCTATTTATATGATGTATGGCCACATTTTTGGCAAGAATCACATGCCATAAGTCATATAAATAGCCTTTTCTTAATTCGTGAAAGATTTTCAGGCCTCGAGAATGTGAAATTCGGATTCCCCTATAAAATTACCCCTAGTAGGGTTAATTCCAGATGATAAAAAATTTTTTTTCGAAAAATTTCACATTCAGTGAGATACCTAATCAATACTAGTTCCTAAATTTTAAAATAGCAAAAGATGTGCCAAGATGCATAGATGTATGTTGAGGTTCCCAACATGGGAACCTCAACATACAGTAGTGAGCAAAATGTATGGAAATTCTAGAAATTAGCGCTCAATCTCCCTCAATTCAGCGATGACACTTCTGGTACTACTAAGGATTAGCGAGCCCACTTAACGTGATTTTTTTCCAAAAAAATTTTTTTAGCTTTTCTTTGGAAATGACTTTTCTAGGGGTAACTTTATGTGGGAAATCGATTGCGCGTATTGAAAAAAATTAAAATAAGTTTTTTTGGAAAATGAGTCGTATATACTTCATAAGCATATGGTTCATGTTAAAAATGTGGCCCTAAAGGGTCACATGCTTATAAAGTAGATACGGCTCATTTTCTATAAAAAAAACTCGTTTTCATGTTTTGTCAATGCGCGCAAGGGGTCATTCAGGAATTACGTAATCATGTTGGAGGGGGGGGGGTGGTTCGACCCTCTTCATAAAAATTGATTACATTAGATGATTACGTTTGGGAGGGGGTTTAAAAAATTACCTTAGATACTATCTTCTTGACCTAAAATAAATCCTTTTTGCTCTATCCATAGGAATTTACACAATCACTTTTCTTCTACTACCCGTTAAACTTGGCAACCAATAGAGCAATATACGAAAATACAAATAGGTAAAATATGATTTTCTTTTGAAAAATCAATTTCTTATCATTTCGAAGTAGGCATTAAAATACCGGGATTTCAAAAATGTTAGACAAAAAACACAAAAATTGTATTCGATGACGTTGTCTAAAAAAATTCAAAGTTTAAAAAAATTCAAAAATTGAAGTCAAAAATCAAAATTATACCATAAAAATAAAAAACGCGAAAGTAAAAAACAGATAGCTACTACACAATAGAGAGACCACCCACGTGAAAAAATTTTTTTCTGAAAATGACCCCTCTAGGGGTAAAAACATGCGAGGAATCCGAATTTGACATTTACGAAGCAAAAAAATGCTTCCCTGGTTCAGGGAAGATCTCTGTATTGAAGCGAAAAGTCGAAAAAATACGATTTCAGTGCGATTTCTCGACTTTTCGCTTCAAGACATAGGTCTTCCTGAATCAGAGAAGTATTTTTCGCTTCGAAAATGTTAAATTTGAATTCTCCACATGTTTTTACCCCTAGGAGGTAATTTCTAAAAAAATTTTCAAAAATTTTTTTACGTGGGTAGCCCCCTCCTTATTTGTGTAACTGATGGATAAAAAGCATTCATCTCGTTTATATACGAAAATTTTTGACTAGTACTTTGATCACGAAAATGACCAAAAAACACGATAAAAGGCTATCAATTCTACGTGAGAGGCCATTCATACTAGTACAACAAGGATCATTTCTCTCGACCATTTGAATACTACCTAATTTCGCCTTACGTCAAACTTCGTAAAAAAATTCAAGTTCAACTTTAACGCAACTTAGTTAGCGTGTTAGTAGACTTTCATTCATACTCATTTTTCCATATCACATGCAAAAGATGACGTATGGGCGGTGCCCCATTCAATATTTATGTACTAGATTGTGGTTTGATATTTGACAAAGAAGCCCATAAAATTCATCATCAGGGTTTATGAGATATAAATTTGATATGTGCCTTAGAAAAATTGCAAATCATAAAGGAGGGGGACAATGTCATTCAGGAGAGAAAAAATTCCTAATAAACTTTTGGACTTATCAAATTGTAAAGAAAGTACAGGGTGTATAGTGATTCCCACGGATTTAAAAATGCAGTATGGGGTCATTCAGATATTACGTAATCAACTTTTTGGTGGTTTATCCCCCTCCTCCCTCAACGTAATCATAAAAAATGCACTAACGTAATCAATATTTATAAAGAGGATCGACCCCCTCCCCCAACATGATTACATAATATCTGGATGACCCTTATCTTTTGGTAGGAAAAAATATTTGGTCATATTTTCAATTTTTTTGAACGAGTCTGAATTCGAAACGAAAACTTGAATTTGAATTCCTTAAGGAATTTTTGAAAAATTCCACCGCCAATCGATAGTGTGCACCGAAAAACGGTAGTATCCCAAATTTTGAAAAAAAAAAACATATTTTTCGTTTTCGAGGAAATTTAATTCAAAGTTGATTAACAATGGTCGAAATTTGCATAATTTTTAGTCAAATAACATCAATAAAGTTATCTTTAAATATACTGGCTTCTACTCTAACATCTTCATCGTTATTTTTTAGATCTTTCAATTCGTTCATAAGTTTACTCTTCTCAAGTTCTTTCAGCTCACTCTTACAAGGGAACATTTTCAGTTTAGGTTTAGTCTAGGGTTCAGAATGCAAAAAATGTAAATCAGAAAAAATGTCAAAAATCAGATTCTCTATTCAAGAATAATCCAAAAATCAAAATTGTAAAATCAAAAAAAAGCTGAACTTTTTAATGCTAAAGGAAACGCCCCCTATTTATTTTTGAATATTTCTCATAATCAATGCTCCTGGCCATTGGCATATAAAAATTCCAGTCTAATCATGCAAAATTGACGTCTGCATGCAAAATGCGCATTTCCGTAAAATTTCATAGTTTGATATTTGAAACACGTGCGCTTATACATAACTCGAATAATTTTTTCTCGTCTTCATCAAATATAACTATAAAAGTATGATATGTGCATGAAAGAAATAATTAAAACCCGGGCGATGATCCCATGATTTCGTGAGTATGTATGTGCCTTTGTTTGTTGGCATAACGAGACTAGTGGTTGGCATTTAAAGATATGTATGATTGCCACGAAGAAAAAATAATAATAAGGAAAAGGTCTACGTCGAAGATGACGTAAAATTTTAACGGGAAATGTGAGTGTAGGTTAGTTTGGTTCCCTCAGGTAAACACGCGGAAACGATTAGCAATAAAAATGTGCTTTAAATTTTCGAAAACGTTAAAAAATTGTGATAAAACACGAGTGTTTTTTGTTTCGAAACTTTTTCATTAATTTTTCATTTAAGATGAAGCCTCGTTATTCGAATAAATTTCATAAAGGCTAAAAAAGTTGAGTTAAAAAGGGTTTGCCACGTCTTGGCATGGTGTAAGCCACTTTTTCTATTTTGGTATGTAACATCCCACTGTAGGACCTAACCACGATGTTTTTATTAATCACTCACCAAGTATGTAAAAATAAACTAGGCTTCAAGTTTTTAGCAATATTTTTTCCTACCACTACCTCCTGTGCGAATTTTTGAGACATCATCTCTTAATATGTAATCAGATTAAACCTAATTAAATTTGTTGTCTTCTGTAAAAAAATCATTAAAAGAGATCAGTATCAAAAATCAAGACTAAAAGAATTAAAAAATTGATTACAATGTTCGTGATCAAAATCTGACGTTGAACATAAGGGAAAAAATTTATGTCGTACGAAAAATAAGAAGGACGATACTGTTGGCTACCATTTGGCATGGTGGGTTTTTACTGAAAAATTATTTCTAGGTGAAATATTTGCATGCCATTGATATTTATTTTTGCTAAACTTATAAAATGGAACGTTTTTGTAATAAAATCATATGTGTGGGTCTTAACGTTTAAATCCTGCGGCTTTTACCATTCCATGCCAAGCGTGCCACCCGGCGGCATTTACCCAAACCCCAAAATTTTCAATTGTTCTAGGAATGGGTTGTCGGCATATGACTATACGATCAGTTGTTATTGTAAGAACACTATCAATTTCTGCCAAAACGATAAGTTCTGCACCAGCTGGAATGGGGTTATTAAATAACATTGGAGTTATGACCCTTGCTGAGGGCATAGATCATACATGGACAAAGAGGGACTGTCCCCTGTTTCGCTTTAATGGAAAAATTTTAAAGGAAAAATATGAACCCAATTCGTATTTTTAGTAGGAAAAACGTTCAAAAACACGAATTCAATTTTTTGTGTCCAGTCCCCCTCCCTTGCTCATGCACAGTTGCCCCTTGCTATTCAATTCTGAAGACAGAGATCTACTAAAAAATTCTTCCTCGTAATTTAAAAATATGCTCAAGTCGAAGAGCGTAACAAATTCCGTCATAGTATTGAACTATGTTTGAATTATTTAATAGGAAACACACATGACAAAAGGGAATAACAAATAAAAAATTTAGCCAAACGACTAACAACAATAATCTCGGGCTCGACCAAACTAAAATTTTTTCTCACAAACATTGCGTGTGCTTTTCGCCTACGCGCCCACAAAAACTACACGAAAAGAATAAAAATCACTAAATAAGTTAAATAAACAATAGAAATGAAAAGGAAAATCAAAAATTTTTCAGGAAAACAATTGTGCGATATGTTACTCATGAGATTTTTTTAAAAGGTCATAAGTAAAAAGTTAACTTTAATTAAAGTGGAGGTGGAAAAGTCGAAAAATGATGTCTACAGGGCAATGGCGTAGGTGGGGGGGGGTGTCCCCCTAGTGGGCTAAAAATTTTAGAAAAAACCCTACAGATAAGGGTCCCCCAGGGTTGTATTAGTGTACACGAATGACGCTTTGTGTACACTATTCGAATGATTTTTATGAATGATTTGTATAGTAGGCGAAATCATTGTTTGCTTAAAAAAAAAATGAAATACCAGAAAAGGAAAATAATATTTAAGCCTGAAATATTTTTCTTTTCAGGTGTTTCATTTTTTCTTTAGGCGCCATTTATACTAAGTCGCGGCCGCGTCTTGCCACCGTGGCAAGACGCAGCGTCTGCCATTGAGGCTAAGTAGAAACGAAATTTCGCGTCTGCCGCTGCGTCTTTAAAATGCACTAAAACGCGCGCGCCTTGCGTCTTAGTATAAATGGTGCCGAAGACGCGGCGGCAAGACGCAGCGCCTGCCGCTGAGGCTAAGTATAAACGAAATTCGCGTCTGCCGCCGCATCCGACGCTGCGTCTTTAAAATGCACTAAAACGCGCGCGTCTTGCGTCTTAGTATAAGTGGTGCCTTAAGTAATCAATGATTTTGCCTACTATACCAATCATTCATTGTACAAATCATTTGAATAGTGTACACAAATTGTCATTAGTTTACACTAATACAACCCTGATCTCTAGAATGTCATTTCCAAAGAAAAAAAGTAAAAAATTTTTTTGAAAAACATTTGCTTCTAGTGGGCTCGCTAATCCTTAGTACCAATAAATTCTTATGAAAATGTCTAGGAAAAATTTTTTTCGAGAGATATTTTTCATTTAGTTTGGTTTGGAGAAAGTATTGATTGGCATAAAGTTTCCTACGCCGTTTTTTCCAGTCTCGCTTTCTCTCTTTCTTAAAAAAAATCAATATTTCATTCAGCAAACAGCTCAAAAATAAAATTTTTCGGGGAATATGGAAAAAACTTCAAAAATCCAAAAACTTAAAAATGAAAAAATTCAATAAAAAAAGAAACTTTTTTAAAAGTCTATGTCGTGTACCTAAAAGGCATAGACCTTTAAAAAAGAAACTTTTTTAAAAGTCTATGTCGTGTACCCAAATGTGCGCAATTTCCCCCGCATAAAATTACCACCCAGTAGGATGATTTCCGGTCGAAAAATCGAAAAAATTTCGATTTTTGCTTCAATACACCCACCCCATACCCTGAATCAGGGTCAAGGAAGCGTTTTCACGCTTCGAGAATGCGTGAAATCGATTCCTTGCATAAAATTTCTAACTAGGGTTCAGCTAAGCAACGTTGGGCCCGCAGATTTGATTCTCAGTAAAACTTTTGATTTTCAAAAAATTATCCATGAGAATCGAACCCGTAGACCCAACGTTGCTTAACTTTCCAGATCGGACGGGTGGCTTCCTTATCCATTGTACTATGGGCGTCAACTTTTTTGTCGCTCAGTGGGAAACGGAGTATAATGGTCAGATTTTTTAGCTTTTCCTAAAATTCTCATTAATCCCAATAATCCAAGAATGCCCTTTTCATAATCACTTTCCTATCATTTGACCTAAAATAAACCCATTCTCAAATAAATCATGTGCGTTGCAATTTAAAATAATTGTCCATCCAAGCCGAATCTAGCTTAAAACATATGGGTTTTGGATTTTGTCGGAAATAGCTCATGAGGTATGAAAAACCACCCACGATCCGATTAGAAGGCTTTAGTCTAGGGAGAACTATTTTTGTGTTATGCTAGTCTAGGAAAACATTCAGGGTGGCCCAAAACAATGAGAATTTTTGCGATTTTAGTCAAAAATTTTCAAGTTTTTAAATTTTAACCCAGCGCCGCAGGCGAAGTTTTTTGTTGAAAAATACTTGTTTATATGCTGAAAATGATCAGAAACTGACTAATTTTTGGTTTAAAAAAATGTCAAATTTGAGGATTTTTTGTTGAAAAATAGAAAAAAATTGGACAATTTTGGACAAAAAATTTTATACATTATGATTACGTAATCATTGACCTGACGCCCCCTTTCCCCTTAATCAATCGTAATCATTTGGCTACTCCCTTCCTCCACTTAATTACGTTATAACTGGATGACCCCCTAGCATCTATTGATTTTTTAATTTTTCCAGAAGGGGTACCACCACGGTTTTGGTGCCGTTTTTTTCTCTCACCGAGCTCTTTCCAAAAGAGCTCGGTGAGGCTACATTTTTGTATCCGTTGCTTCAGCTTCTTTAAATCCTGAATGCTCTATTTTTGAAATGTTCTATTTTTCATGAATTTTCCGAATATATATAAATTATCGAAAATTTCTCTAATCTAAAAGAATTGTCAATTTTTGACCTTCTTCGCTATGAAGACACGCTTTCTACCCCTTATTCTATTTGATAAGACTATAATTTCCATCTCAATCCTGTACTATTAAATTATTTGTAATCAAAATCAAGAAACCAATCAATATTGTTAGGATCTTTTTAACTTGTAATCATGCAATTTTCTCATATTTTGATTCTAATTTCTTTGTTTCCATTGATCTACGGCTGTGGTAACTGTGATGACGATTGTCCCAGTGGAGACTTTTGTACTTATTGTGATCCAAGAACGTGTGCATGCACGGGTACTTGCGTAGATCCGGCGAGAAGTAGGTCATCAACTTTCGAGAAAACATATATTCTATAGATTGTAACGAAGATCCACCGTGCGGTGGGTCGATCGACGACAACCCCATGTGTAACATGACAGAGTATCGTAGGTTTTTTTTAAATCAAATCATAGGCCATTTTAGAAAATCTCATGTGCATACGATGTCCTATGTCGTGTTCATTATGCGTCATATGCAATCAGACAAAACCTGCTAAACCGGTTGTATGGAATTGTCGAGGCATAAACTTGACTTATGAAGGCAAATCCTACTGTTTGATTACCGACGCGACCAATTTTAACAATGCCGAAAGTATATGCCAAGGAAATGGAACGAGTTTGGACACCCAAGGACATATATCCAGTGTCAAGAGTGCGTTTGTAAATAGCTATTTTTTAAGTAAGTGGTTTATGTGTAGTCTGATTGAGATGTAATTTTTCGATTTTGACCAATTTTTTCGATTTTGATCAATTTTTTCGATTTTGACAAATTTTTTTCTATTTTGGTCAATTTTTTGATTTTGACAAAATTTTCGATTTTGACCAACTTTTTTCTATTTTGACCCAATTTTTTCAATTTTGATCAATTTTTTTCAATTTTGATCAATTTTTTGATTTTGACCAAGTTTTCGATGTTGACCCAATTTTTTCCATTTTGATCAATTTTTGTGATTTTGACCAATTTTAATTTGAGATGTTATGAAGCAAAACAACATCGCCGAAATCTGGATCGGATCTGCATCTATTTTAAATTCATTTTACTATAATTTTGATATATGGCTCGATGGAACTCCTCTTCAAGGTTACACTCATTTTGCGCCAAGTATAACTTCTTTCTATACACAAAACAAAAGGTTTAGATGCTGATCCTACGTATGTTCCAAGCTATCTAAGTCTGAAATCAGATGGAATGTGGTATAGTCATGTGATTATGAACACTGTAAAGAATAAAGATGCTACTACAACTCTTCCTTATATATGTCAAGCACCTGTGAAATATATAAGTACATAATACGTTTATGTATCGATGTTGGAATGACACTACAGGGTGATTGAAAAGTTCCCGGATACTTTTAAAATTTATAATAACCAAAACAAAATAAAAACGAAAAACAAAACTTATTTGAAATAGCTGCCTTTAGCCTCGATACACTTATTTAATCTCTTCGAAAAGTCATCCACAATCTTATTCAGTCGTTCCACCGTGGTCCCTTCTTCACATGCTTTCTTGAGAGCCTTTTTCAATGTTTGGACAGATTTGACGAAATTCGGGCATATCGATTGAAAAAATGGGTTTGGTGAGGTTGAAAAAATCACTTTTAAGAGACGATATCTCGAAAGTTCGAACTTCCGCGGCACTAGGCAAACTGAGTATGTAATATGAAATTTGGACGCAAAATAAACATATTTAAGCAATTGAGATGGTGTACAACATTTAAAAAAGTCAATTTTGGCCCATATGAATGTTGGACATTACATGAATATTACAAGTGTTTTT
>JAQGCP010001106.1:0-13379 GCA_034699885.1 Acrobeloides thornei | reverse complement strand
TCAAGAAAATGGTAAAAAAATTACCAATAATGAATTAGGTTTCCCGAAGATAAATTAAAGTAGCCACTGTATTGTTTTACACCTATATCAAAAATTAATCCGGGTAGATTTTGAATTAGATCATCATCTTTTGAACTAGCGGAAACAACAAGGTTAGAAAATTGAAAATAAATCGCAAATTTAAGCAAAAAATATGGTTTGAAATGCATCAATAACAAATAGAACAAGAATCTATTTATTGATAGTAATAAAAGAATGTTTTTGTGAACTTAGATGCTAGCACAGCTTCCGAAAATTTTGATAAGACTATAATTGAACCAACATGAATTAATTGATTTTTAGTTTATAATTATAGGGTGTACCAAAAAATTTTGACCTATTTGAGAATTTTCGTTTTTACACAAAATAAACCGTCGAAGAGATCAGTTTAGGGGTTTTCTATGCGAGGAACCGATTGCGCGCATTCCCGAGGCATGAAAACACTAGCCTGACCCTGAATCAGGGAATAAACGAGAAAATGATTGTTTTTCTACATTATATTAAAGTGAAGGATTGTGAAACATGTTTTGAATAGAAAAAGTTTTTGTGGTTTCGTCAGATTGCTCCCAATGATCTTGTTTAGAGTTTTTTACACCCTCCTCTATATTCCACGATCTTATTGATTGACTCACTCGTGTTTATTGAGTAGTTTCATGAAAAAAATGGAATTGTTTATAAAAGAATTCGTTTAAGATTAAATGATATGAAAGGCACAAAATTGAATAAATTTGTTACAAGAGAAAATGTTGAGATTTTGGTCTAATTCGTTAAATTTTGGCTAGCCACAATTTGCTCCAGATCTTTCGGAACAAGATCTATATGGTAAGCTGAGCTTGATTGAAGGCTAAAGTTGATGTAAGTAGGTAACAAAAATGCAAAAAAATTTTAGACCGGCACAACCAAATTGTTCACTAATCCAACTGCAAAAGATATAGAATATTATGTTATGTTTGGTCGACTTATGTTTCTTTTTGTGTGCATTTTGTATTTTTATCAAAGTGTAACTGTTGTTTTTCCCAAGCTATTATAAAACGATCATCACCGAGTGCGGCTATTTTTATGATAAATCAATTTTTCGTCGACTATCTTGAGATCTTTATCTTCTTATGTTTCAAAACGTCGTTTATTATTATGACAATTTTGACCATTTTTAGATCTCTTTAAGATGGTCGTCATGTTAGTAACAACTTATTTAATTGTTGTTTTATTATTTTCAAATATGGCATTTTCACAAAAAACTTGTGTACCCAGACAATTTTCTGGAGCTAGTTCAATAGCCTGTGTATGTAACTCCACGTATTGCGATGAATTTCCATCGTTACCTTCTCAGCTAACCTCAAATAATGTCGCTGTTTATACCACTTCACAAAGTGGGAAACGATTTAGCCTTAATTTGGTCAATGTTAGTTCAAGTAGTTCAGGTATGCGACGACCAAATGGTCATCGTAGAATTTTCGCCATTAAAGGACCAGACCACTCAGATACAAGTATGTGAAAAAATGATATATTCGGAAAGATCATGAAAAATGGGGCATTTTATGTTTTTACGGTATGCTCTGAATCGTTGTAGTTTTCGAGATAATTGAGTTTGAAATTGCTCATGCATTTCGTTGTAATACACAAACTTTTTTGAATTTTTTACTTTAAAATCGTGAAAAAATAGAATCAATCGACAGAGAATTTCATGCTGAACAACTTTGATAATCTAAGTTTGCGTAAAAAATTATTTTCTCCAATCAAAAATGCAAAATAAGTTTAAATTTTGTATATTGAAACGAAAACCCTGCATGAACTTATTTTGCATTTTTGATCAGAGAAAATAATTTTTTACGCAAACTTCAATTAGCAAAGTTGTTCAGCATAAAATTCTCTGTTGATTGATACTATTTTTTCACGATTTTAAAGCAAAAAATTCAAAAAAGCTTGATTATTACAACGAAAACATGTACACGGATTTATATTTTCAAATGCATTTATCTCGATGGGCAAAATGATTCAGACGATGCCGTAAAAACAAAAAATGCTCAATTTTTCATGATCTTTCTGAATATATCATTTTTCATGAGACTGTATCTGAGTGGCCTGATCCTTTAATTCGGATGCAAATTTAACAACAACTTTAGACCCAAATGCCATCAAAATTACGATAGATCCTTCGAAAACCTATCAATCTATTATTGGCTTCGGTGGAGCTTTTACCGGAGCCGCTGGATACAACATCTATAATCTCCGAGACAAAGCCGCTCAAGACAACTTGATCAATTCTTATTTTGGAATTGAAGGCATTGGCTATACCCTTGCTAGAGTTCCTATAGCTGCGTCAGATTTTTCCGTATCTTATTACTCTTATGATGACACCCCGGATGACTTCAACTTGATAAATTTTGCTTTAAAAGAAGAGGATATTAAATACAAAATTCCTTATATTCAACAAGCGCTAAATTTGACGAAAAATCGCTTGAAACTTTTCGCCACTCCATGGTCAGCCCCAGGCTGGATGAAAGTAGATGGTTCTATGACAGGAGGAAGTCCTATAAAAGGGAATTTAAGCGCTAGCGGGAATCAATACTTTAAAGCATTTGCAAATTATCATATAAAGTAAGGGGGAAAACATCAACAACAAACTATGGTCTTTAGATTCTTTGAAAAATATATGAACGAGTACAACATTTCATTTTGGGGTGTCACTATTCAAAACGAGCCTAATGCGGAAAAATGGTATCCTTCGATGAGTTTTTCGGGTAATGATCAAAGGTGATGGTTTTGTCGTATAGAAAATGTAAGAAGAAATTTGTAGAGATTTTGTCAAAACTCTATTTGGACCGATGATTAGGAACAACTCTGTGACAAAAGATCTCAAAATAATGATATGGGATTCGAGTAGAGATAGTTCAAGGGATTTTATAGATACGGTAAGATTTTGGGGGAGGGTAAATGGTTAGTCGTGAGGCAGCAGCAGTTACTTTAGGTGGGAAATATTCTAAAAACTGCACGTTCTATTATGAAAACGGCGTGACAACAGTTGAGGAAGGGCACTTGAGGATTATACATTTGAGGATGGCTATTTGAGGACTTGACACTTGAGGACGGACATTTAAGGCTGGGACATTTGGGGACGGGACATTTGAGGACGGTCATTTGAAGATAGGACATTTGAGGGCGGAACATTTGAGGACAAAATGTCCTCAAAGATAGTCCCTTCCTCAAATGTTCCGTCCTCAAATGTCCCTTCTCAAATGCCCGCCCTCAACTGTCGCCACGCTATGAAAACACATCTAAACTTGTGCGCATTTTAGGTCCTAAGTGACTACATAGCCGCGTCTTATGTAGATGGAATCGGCATCCATTGGTATGGCGTCCAAGGAAGCGATGTCTTGGATAATATCCATCAAGACTACCCTGATAAATGGCTCTTATATACCGAATCATCAGCTAGCTTTACTCGTTCCATTGAACAACCTCAAATGCCCATAGGAAACTGGGAAGATGGCTATCATTATGCTAGAGATATCATAGACGTAAGACAAGAAGAAATAAAGAAAATTTGCAACTTTTTAGGACTTAAACCATTGGTCTAGAGGATGGACAGACTGGAATATGTGTCTGAATGCCACTGGAGAGCCTAGATTCAACGCTAGAGTGTATACAAATACAACTTATACCGCGCCTATTATTGTAAGTAGCGATGGAACCGAGTTTTACAAACAACCTGAATACTATGTTTTGGGTCATTTCAGGTAGATTTTAATAGATTTTTGTGTGGAAAAAATCAATTTTTAGCAAGTTGATTACTCCGAATTCGACTAGAATTTTTATGAATTTGGAGCAGAATAAGTATAGTGATGTCCAAGGAGTCTCGTTTTTGACGCCGGATAATCAAATAGTGGCAGTCTTTTATGCAGCAAATGGGAATCATACCATATCACTTCAACTTGCAGGAACAGATCTGTTTATAAACTTGGAGTTAGAGGCGAACTCGATTACCACACTAGTCTGGAAACCTTTTCGTAAGTGCAATTTTTGCTCTCACTTATCATAATAGTCCACGAAAAATCCAAAGTTCATATCTTCGTATAGTTAGTCTATTTTCGTATTTTGAAAGGGAAAAGAGTCTTGTTTGTGACTCCCCCGAAAGGCATCACCCCATCCGCTCGAGTCTATTTTGATCTATTTTGGATGAGGAAACGCAAAACTTAACGGCAAATAATAAACAGAGCCACGGAGCGGTTACTATAAAAGTTAGGAGATGACCAGAAATCGGGGAGTTGAGGTGTATGAAGGTACTAGCCCACGAGCCGCGATCCATTTAATCTAATTGTACTTTATTTGTGACACTGCTTGTTGTATATGTTTATTCATGAATAAACCCCGAAACCTAAACTTAAGTTTCGACTCGATATATGAAACCTACCACCGATTGATTGATTCAACAACTCAGAATTCGACTTTTCATTAAAATTTTAATGCAAATTTAGCATCGCAATGCCCATCCGAGTGGTACAGAGGAAGTTCTCATCCTAATAAGTGTTACAAGTTCTTGACGGATAAACAAGAGCCCTGGTTTGAGGCACAGTATGACTGCTCGAATTTGGGACTTTCTGCCTCTTTAGTGAGCATAGATGATGCTTTTGAAAATTCTGAGATAACAGCACGTAATTTCTTCAGTGAGTTCTTCTTTAACTTTTGAACTTGTAGATAATCTCGCAAACTCTACTTGTAATCAATTTTTTATTGGACTTTTGAAAGGAAACAACAACCAATGGGCATGGTCAAATAATGATTTAAATAGTTATAGAAACTGGAAAAATGGTATCAAATTTTGATTTTTTGGGGAAATTTTCAAGTGTTGACTTTAGGCTATCCCACGAATGATCCTAGTCAGATTTGTGGAACATTGGACAAGACATCGGGGGGTCAATGGATGAACGAAAATTGTGACACGCCTCAATGTTACATATGTCAAATAATGCTAGAATAAATTTATTAGAATATAAAGACTTTTTTGAAATCGGAGCTAGATGGGAGTGACGGTAAGGTAACAAAGTATTGGTAGACCAAGATATCACTAGCGATAGAAATTATGGAATAATTTTATTCGCGAAGTTTCGTCGTATAACAACTTCTTCAGGCTAAAAGGAACAATATAGCACATGGTGAAAAAAGTAAATAATTAAAACACGAGCAAAAATACGTTACAATTTCAAAAGGACAGTCTATAAACACAACTTAGATAATCATCGTTATACATGTTGTTAGGATTAGATGTAGATCTCTGTACGAAAAATCAACATCTCGAGGAGACTCGAAGAAGAGCACAAGTAATCAGGAAAATGGGATAAAACAAACTACACTAGATAAAAAAATCGTTATCACTTGAGGGATTTCTGCTAGAAAATTTTTGAATTCCCGCCAAAACCTGATTTCGGTTTTGGCGGGAAATTCAAATTTAAAATCGCAACTAAAAAATCGCCAACTTCAAATGCAATTATTTCGACAACGATAACAATCAGAATTTACTGTAAAAACAAAAAATGCTCCATTTTTCATGAATTTTCCAAATATATATAAATTATGACAAATTTTGCTAATCTAACGAATTTTCAATTTTCTTTAGGAGTTGGTGTTCAAAGGCTCGGGTGAACCCCGACGCACTGAAATTTTGAAATTTTTTTTGTGCAATTTTGTCGGGCTCGACAAGTGCTACGATTATACACTAAATCTAAAAAAGTATTTCAAGAAAATTGTTGACATAGACTAATTTTTCTAAAAAATTAGTGCTTTTCCAAACTATAGGAATACAGCTTCAAAGGAGCACAGAAAATTCACATTAAATTCGCCGACTACGGAAAGTGCATAGAAACGTAGCGCGTGTGTAGCCCTAAAAAATAAAAAAGATTCCAAGTCAAAACGATTTATCTTTGAAAAGATAGAATTTTTCAGGTCCAGCTTACCTGTAAGACCAAAAAATGCTTGGTCTTCAACTTGGTACTGGGTCAATCTCCAACCAGTGAACGAATCTAATAGGTCCCCAAAAACAAAAGTCGCTCAAAACTTTACAAACTATAATGTTATGCAAACAAAAATTAAAAATTTGATCAAAAAAAGTTTGTCGGTCCCCCTCTGTCTCAAAGCTCGATTCTTTCAGAGCTGGTGCTTTAAAAGCCACCTTTATGGATAAGAATTGTCATCTTTTTTAAAAGATCATTATGCACCTCTACATATGATCTACAAAATTTCTTCACTAATCAGGAAAATGGATATAAAACAAACTACACTAGTTAAACAAATCGTTATCAAGTGCGAGTACAAGTGATGACATGTACTTGTAAATTTTTTACAAGTACAACACAAAGCACAAGTTTTACAAGTACAACTACAAGTATAAGGACCGGAGGAATAGGCCCATAGACTCAAAATACGTCACAATTCATATGATCTACCAAAATTTTTTCACTAATCAAGAAACTAATTTTGAGTATAAAAGAAACTACACTAGATCAAAAAAATCGTTATCACTTGGGGGATTGCTGTCTAGGAAATTGTTTAAAAGAGCAAAGAAGGTAGAAAACAAATCACATAAGGACATAAAAGACTCAGTCATCACAAAAAATAGTATGATTAAACTTTATTTGATACTATGCCTATTCATCCTTATTCACCATTTATCCTCCTATAAAATTCTCATATATAACCCTCGATTTGCAACCAGTCATGTAAATTTCATGGGGAAAATCGCCGACATTCTAGTCAGAGCTGGACACAACGTGGTTTGTATTGATTTTTTTGCCAATTTCAATAAAATTTCTAGACTGTCTATATGCCTCATGTCGACGATGACGTCACTACAAATGGCACCCAACTTGCTAGATTAATCATACGTGAAAAAGACTACTTCGGCTACAATATTGGTGGAAATGCTCTTCAAAAAGAATTTTGGACAGGCGAGTTAGAAGGTTTTGAAAAGAGTCAAGAGATATTCGAACATATTCGGGTTACATTCGGAAATTTGTGCAAAAGTAAACAAGATTTGAAAGAACAAGGACCTAAGCTTTTTAGGCCAATTAGTAGACGAGAAAATTATAAAAATGTTAAAGACCGAGAATTTCGATATCGGCATTGGTGAAGGTGTGGATCTTTGTTTCGTTGGGATCATGAGGAAAATTGGAGTTAACAACTATATAACGACATCTTCGACTGGTGTGTGGGATGGAGTTCCAGCTCACTTTGGAGTGCCTTCAACTCCTAGTTTTGTCCCAAGTATAGATTTTGAGATCTCCGCAGAGGAAAATCACTCAAACTTTATAGGTATAATCAATTCCATGAAACCTCCATTTACATACTGGGAAAGAGCCAAAAATTTGGCTCAATACGTCTTGAGTTTTAATTTTGTCGAACAAATTATGTTTGGAGACACGATTGAATTTTTGAGTGAGCATTTTGGAGAATCTTTTGTTCCAAGAGTAAGTTTTTTGTCAATGCCCTATAGAAAACTCGAGATAACGCCCCTACAAATGCCTCCTCTAAATGATCTACTCCAAATCTAATTTATCTTCACGCGCTCACCAACTCCATAAGAGACTCCTAATCCAGTCGACTAAATCTTAAATTATAGAAAGAAGTGGCAAAAAGTACCTATCATTTAGTCAACACCGACGAATATATAGACTTTCCTAAACCAATTTTCCCAAAACTTGTCTATGTTGGTGGTCTAGCCAAAATTCGCGCCAAACCTCTCGACAAGGTAATCTCATTTTATAACTATGAATTTCTATACAGTTTTTATAGAAATTCGAATCCATTATGCAAAATTCCACAAGGGGAGTTATCTTAATCTCTTTTGGCACCGTCACCAAAAGTGTCAACATGCCTTTAGAAATCAAGAATATTTTCTTGAACACCTTCAAAAGATTCTCGGACATCACTTTCTTATGGAAGTATGAAAAAGATGAAGACAAGATAGCTGAAGGATATGCGAATGTTGTGACAGAAAAATGGGTGCCACAGAATGATCTTTTAGGTATTCATAAGCGTTTCCGTGGCATTATAACTTTTGTCACGAATTGAGTTTCTCGCGCTAACTTTTAGTCATGTAACTTTTGTCACGAAAAATAGCTGTTACAAGGGCATCGGTAATAGAACCGACCACAGTGATGAAATCGAAACGATTGCATCCGTATCAGAATTTATATCCGTGACAAAAGTTAGAGTGATCAAAGTTACGTGACAAAAGTTACGTGACAAAACTCGTGACAAAAGTTATAATGCCGTTTCCATGTATATGTCAAGAGTTTAGCCCACCGTAAACTTCTTGCATTTGTCTCTCACGGCGGCATGAATAGCATTCAAGAAGGGGCTACCAATGGAGTTCCTATGATCGTGATTCCTTTGTTTGGAGATCAATTTCACAACGCCAAGACACTAGAGTATAGGAATACGAGCATAGCTTTAGATAGGAAATCTCTTACCGCTGAAAAGTTGACGATGGCTATAAGGAAAATAGTGGAAGATGACAGCTATAGGAAGAACGCAAAACGACTAGCGAAAATGATAGCTGAAAAGCCAATGACAGCAGAAGAACGAGTAGTGAAGTATACAGAATTTGCTGCGAAATTTGGACCTGACTTGAATTTGGACCTGCATGGAAGTCAAATGAGTATTATCGAATTCTATTGTTTGGATATTATACTACCACCGCTGGTTTTAGTTCTCGTAGGAATATTGTACTTGTTCTATAAGATAAGCTTTACAATTAATTGGTGCTCTGCAAAGCTTTTGTCGGTTTTATTCAGTCAGAAGAAGAAAAAAACATTGTGAATGAACTTTATTCGAAGTTTATTTTTTATAATGTAAATACAAGTTGAATAAAAAATTTCAATAAATACAAACCGAATAGTCTGCATTTAATTTTTATTGTTATTTACAAGTTTGAAAGATTCGAACCAAGTTCTCTTGGTTCGCGCCACGTAACGTTGACTAAACTCGGCAAAAAAGTCTTTAATATTTTCTTCCGGAAATTACCCATTTCGGGGTAATTTTATGCGAAAAATCCATTGCACACACTCACGCAACCTGGAAACCGCAGATTCATGGTGAAAATTCGTCAAAAACGACCACACAGAGATGCATGAGGGGATATTTGTTCATTTCTCGAGAAAATTGAATTGCATCCCCATGCATCCCTGCGTGGTCATTTTTGGCGAATTTTCACCATTTTGATTCCTAAATATTAAGGCGTCGGCCCTCTCCATGTAAATGGTTCGTTGAAGCATTGTTTGATGGGGTAGAGTAGAGTAGTTAACTAAAGCCTAAGCTAACCCCCTTAAAAACGACCATAGCAACCCCAAAAACAAAACAAACATATGCATCTCCTAATGTGGGTGCGTTAAATTTTCTAAAAATGTAAAATACCAAATTTCAAAGTTTATTTAGTTAGTAAATGTAGCCATCAAAAATTTAAGAGTATTTTCTTCAGTTTTGACAGGAGCATATTTTGTCAAATCCCCCGCCATGGGCTCTACAATCGTTTCATGCATGGGATGCATGAAATACGCTATTGAATAGCGGACTTTTTTCCGCAACGCGGAGTCGGGCGGCGTTCGAACTCGGTGTCGCTAAAAGAGGATTGTCTATTTTGGAAAATCAAAATACCTACAGTAGCTTTTATAAGTCCGCCAGTCCATTTTTCCAGTAACTCTCCACTGTTGACTAAAATAGCGTTTTTGATTGGCTTGACTGGGACGTATTCTCCTTGTCGGTTCATGACTTCGAGGCCACCGACTTCATCCTGTAATAATAGAGTGATCGAACCGTAATCCGTATGATCTCCGCACCTTTCGGAACCATTTCCTAAAAATAGCTTTTATAGCCAGAAGAAACATGACTTACGTATATCATCCGTAACAATCGGGTAATATAAAAATCGGATCGATGTGTAACTGGGCTTTTCGTAAAGCCGATGCTGATCAAGAAACCATTGTTTGTCCTAAAATTGGAATTCTCTGCTAATTTGTAGCTAAATCATACAAATTCCAATACGTCCGCCAATGCTTCCAGGATTTCCAATGCTTTGTTGTTCAATTCGTTCAAAAAAGGTTTCATTAATGGGCCAATTTCGGGGATTTTTGAAGGGTCAAAGTCCTAAAAACGGGAATTTAGCTAATTTAATGAAGAAAGCGTTCTCACCACGCCAGACCCATCATTCGGAGAAAAATTCACCGATTCTCGTACTTCAGTGCTTTTTACAGAATAGTTCAAGGTTTCAACACCGATGCCGACATAGCCAGTCTTGCTTTTGATGTTGTCAGATTTGTTGTACTTTTGTTTTTCGTCAAGCGGGAGGTTGAAGAATTTCTTGGACGATGAGAACGCGTGGTCAATCTAAAAGGAATCTTGAAAATTCTTGAAGGATCTCTAACAAATCTAGATCTAAAAGAGAACAATTTTAGAGATTCAAAACGCTGAAGAATCTAATCTATTTTAAGCTATACCGAATTTTCATCGAGCCCATGATTAATTAGATAAACAAATCCAACTGTTGTTAGTGCTTCATAAATCCGTTCTTTTTGGGAAATTATTCCATGCGTGCAATCAACGACTGGAATCATCGATCAATTAATACAGCAACAATAGAAATGATCTTGTTGGAGTGTTTTGCACCCTTCTTATTGATTTACTTAAGCTAAAACTGATAAGAAAATGGCAATTTTTCTTTAAAAAATGCATTTCAGTGGGCCGCGATTTTTGGGCAGGCTATGCAAAAAATCGCAGCGCCGGATCAATTTTTAGGGCTGTACAAATCCGCGGTCCCTGATTGGGCCGATGCCGGGAATTCCATATGAAACATAGCTGTGAATGGCGTCGAGTTTTCTTTAAAAAACGCAAATTTTTCTATGAAAAATCCATTTTGGTGTGGTGCCCCCCCAAACTTGGGTTCTAGCTACGACCCTGGATTGTGCCTGTATCACTGCAACCACTCAGCTATGGTCATACTCCTTTGATAAAATTTTTCCTTAAAATTTCAACATGTGTGCTTAATATCGAATATACAGGGTGTCCGGAAAAAATCGAGATTTTTGAATTTTGTTGTTTTTTCAATCGTATTCATTTTAATTTTGTTTCTTACATATTTTTAGCACTTTTTTTATTATCAAAAAACCAACATTTAACATGATTCACACAATAAATACAACATTCAGAGAGGCCAAAACAACAAATTCAACTACACAGAAAACATATTCTTGAAAAAGCAACAAAACTCAAAAAATCCCGAGTTTTTTCCGGACACCCTGTAGTATAGTTGAAGCGTCGCATTGAACGTGAATTTTTTTCGAAAAATGTTTTAAAACTTTTTTCGCGATTCCTTTAGGGGTAATTTTATGCGGTGAATCCGAATTTCGCATTCCTAAAGCATAAAAACGCTTCTTGGAATCAAGAAAAAGCAGTTTTTCAAACAATATAAACAATACTTAATTATTAAAGTACAAGGTTAAAGGGGGTAACATTTATGTATTAATCAAAGAAAATTTTTGTGTGCCAAAACAGCCTATATAGATGTAAAATCATGCGAAAAATTGATTGCGCTCATTCCCGAAGCGTGAAAATGCTTCTTTGACGTTGATTCAGGGAAAATATAGATTTTTCGATTTTTACTTTGTGCAAAAAAATATGGCTCCAAGCACCACAGGCAAAAAATTTTTTTGAAAATTGTTTGTTTATATGCTGAAAATGTTCAGAAAATGACGAATTTTTGGTTTAAAAAATGATAAATGACTACGTCATGGTTTTTCATGTTTAACCTAAATGTGGTTAGAGTTAATCTAAACGTTTAGGCGCGGCTAGTCTTTGTGTTTTCATGCACACCTTTTGATAAGCTAATCCTCTACTCTATCATAAAAGCACTTATATAAAAATGCAAATAAATTATCTAGAATTCATTATACTTTTGGAGTAATCAACACATTTCGAAATATGAAGGCTTTCTTTGCTATTTGTTTGGCTCTTTATATTGGTAAGTCAGTATAAACTGGGCCCCCTCCTCAGACCACATTTTTCGGTCTTCGGGATATTTTAAGATTAAAGAAGATGAGAATGGTCTATCTCCCCATAGACTTCCTAATTAGTCCATTCCTTTAGTCCAAACAATTTCAAACAAGGGTATAAACAAATTTTAGGATTCTGTGCGGCTCAAACAACACCAGCAGCATGTCCAGCAGCAGGCATAACTGTAAGTAAAAAATACAAATTATTATGCTTATCCGCACTTTTTTTTAGCAAATTTCCACCTGCTATGCCGCATATTTCAAAAATTTAAATTTTACGAGCACACCTCCATTTAGGACATATGTTCAAGCTATAGATAAGTTAATAATACAAGGAGTTAGCGCTTTCAAAACAATATGCACGTAAGCTTGTGTAGTATATTTTGAAAGTTATGTTTCTTTTTTAGATGGTCTACAACTCGTCAAACATGCATTGGCATGTATGATCCTATGTGTGCGACTGGAGCTGCTTTCCAGCAAGCTTTGGGAGTTTCAACTAAAAATGAAGCCTATGAATATCTTTCTGCTTATGGCACTAATAACTGGGAATGTGGTCCTGGATATAGTGGTTAGTTATAACAAATTTACCTGCCTTGAAATTTGTTTGAATTTTCCTGGCGCACATATATTTCCTTATCCATCTTCACTAACTTCTCGGATTTAAAGGAGAGGAAGTAGGAAAATACATTTATGTGGACACCTGGGACTCCCATGTCTAGCCCTGGGGGAGGGGGCACAAGGGACCGGTGCCCCGTAGCAAACGTACTCAGAAACGAGGCCAAAAGAATCACTCAGAGGCGCTCGGAAGAATTCGAAAGCACTCGAATGCACTCAGAAGAACTCAGAGATATTCGGAAGCGCTCGGAGGAGCTCGTAACAACAGATGGGTGGCCCACCTTATCTTGACCAGCTCCAATAAATTTTTTAGATGTTGTTGCCAACTTTTATTGCCTCGAAAATGTCGGTATGAATCATAGATCTGATATTCTTACATGCTTCAATGCATACAATGCCAGCATCCAACAAAATGGCTTTTCTTGCAGGTAGGATTATTCATTCGTCAACAATCAGAAACTTCAACTTTTAGTGCGCTGGCAACATACACTACATGCTACGCCAATGTCTATAAAAAATATTGCGGCGCAATTGGTGGTTATATTGGTTGTAACTTAGTAAAAGCTGGTGCGTTAGAAGATGTTCCTTACTGTGCTGATCAACTTCCAATATGCTCAAAGAATTTTGAAGCTCATAAACTTTTTGGCATGAGACATAAACTTGCTGCCAAGCGCCTGGCTCAAAAGA
>JAQGCP010001105.1:0-13380 GCA_034699885.1 Acrobeloides thornei | reverse complement strand
TGCGAAAAAAGCTTCAGGAATGCGCGCAATCTAAAATCATTTTCAGGCAGAAAATCTTAAAATTTTCGATTTTCGCTTCAATACACACACCCCGATACCTTGATTCAGGGTCAAGAAAGTGTTGGAAATCGATTGATTCCCCGCATAAAATTAGCCCTAATAGGGTCATTTTTGAAAAAAATTATTATGGGCTACTCGATTCTATCTGTGTAGATTTTATGCGAGGAAATCCGACAAATAAGACCAGGATCGTGTTCCATTCCTCCGGAAGCTGGAACCCGGCTCGGAAGTGTAAGATTCAGCCGCTATCGGGATTAATTCTATCTAGCTGTCTGTGTAGATTGATTGCTGTCTGTGTAGATTGATGAGAAATCCACTGCGCCACAAAACTTGCTGTTTAACTTTTTCTCCATTTGTAACATCGTGACCTGCTGTGACCGGTTTCAGAAAATCGGAAGTGTATTAAATCACTTCTGACCCCCGACTTCCGCTGGCTTCCAACTTCCGGAGGAATAACATCGATCACTGGTTCTTTAAAGGGGGGTCAAACTTAGGGCCGGGTAAGAATTTTTTTAATAAGTGACCCTCTAGAGGTAATTTTATGCGAGGAATCGATTGCGCGCATTCCTGAACCTTGAAAACGCTTCCTTGACCCTGATTCAGGGAAGGAATCGGTGTTTTGAAGCGAAAATCAATTTATTTACGTAAAGAGAGTTATATAAACGTTGTTAGAGTTGATTTTTATTCTAAACAAATGTGTTCGTGTGTGCTTTATTTGTTTGTTTTTTTCCCTAAATCAGGGTTAAGAAAGCGTTATCACGGTTTGGGAGTGCGCACAATCGATTCCCCACCTAGAAAAGCCTAAGAATCGACGGTTTTCTCATAAAAATCCGAAAATGTTTGATTTTCGCTTCAATACACTGATTCCTGAATCAGGGTCAAGGAAGGTTTTCAAGTTTCGGGGTGCGCACAATCGATCGATCTCCGCATAAAATTACCCCTAGAGGGTCACTTGTTAAAAAATTTATCGAAAAAATGCCCACGTCATTTACGGTTGCTTTTGTTTAGTAGTACCTAATATTTTATTCTAGGAAAATTACAGTCCAAGATTACCCTTTTATGGATCAATTCTTCGATGAAACTATTGTTGGATATGACGCCACATTAAATCCGACCATCATGGTCTTTTGCTACAGTTGTTTCGCTATCATAGTCATTATCGTAACAGTATCAATAATTTTACACTTAATCTACATCTATTTGTTAAAACATCAGAAAACGAAATGGTCCAACAAAACCTATAAACTCCAACTAAAACTGTATAAAATGTCAATGATAGAATTAAGTCTAATATTTATATTTATCATAATTCCGGTGTTTATTATTCTCTTATTAGTAGTGATTTTACAAGTTCGATATAGTTCGTTCGTATCTATGTATTTGTTGTGTTTTATGTCATTACATACATTTGTTAAAGCGTCTATAGTGATTCTTTATATTAGGCCATATAGGGAATATGTTAAGAAGTTTATAATATCAAAGCTATTGTTTAAATTTGTTAATGTTGTTACACCGATGCATTCATGATGACGGATTCAAGTATGAATAGTACTAGGCAGTAGCTAATTACGAGGGAACACACGAGCGTTTTCAGCTTAAAAAAGTTTTATCAAAAAAATTTTCGCCTGCGGCGCCGGTTTTTTTTAAACTAAAAAGGATGGTAAAATTTTTCTGAGGGATACAGCATACCGTATGGGATTTGAGGGGGATGCTGTATCGATTTCAAAAAATTTTGACGCCTCGAGTGGATGTGTGGGGAGAGCTTTGGTATGCTCTCCCCCCATATAGTCTCTTTCATTGAATGATTCGAAATTTCGCTCACAGATTTTGTTGGTCGATGATTAACAGACCGTCCGATCTGGCAAGTTAAGCAACGTTGGACCCGCCAGGTTCGATCCCGCTAGGATAAAACTTTGATTTTCAAAAAATGCGCTTCCATCTTCCAGTGGCTGAAATTACGCCACTGGTATTAGGGTTACTATTCAGATTTTAAAAAATGCATTTTTATTGAATAAATAAATTTTTTAAATGTAACTTTTAAAGACCCCTTGTGCCATACCATAAATCAACATTTAAAAATGAAAAAAATGAAGTCTCATGTTGTGTGTGTAGCGCCCAGGAGTTCCTAATTGGACAGAAGAGTCTATATTTTCCAAAAATTTGTTAGGAGTAAAGAGGAACACTAAAATTTTGTGACTCCCTGATCTATAGACTAAAAAACGGCAGAAAAAATTTTTTCGCTCCCATCGGGATGAAGACTAAGAAAAGTCACCAAGATTTTTTGAGGGGCGAGAGCAAGCTTTAAACTTTTGCGACGGGAGGCCCATTTCTGGAACCCCTGCCCTGTGCCATAGTGATCTCTTTAATAGCTACAAATATAGCATTGAGGGGTATCACATGCTTGATTCGTCCAACTACCATCATTTGCATTCAAAACTACACAACCAGCATTTGGATCTTGGCTTGGACTTCCTAAATGTATGGAAAACTTTATCTATCAAACTTAAATTCTACCACTTCTCCAATTTCTGTATGAAATTGGATCATAGTTGACCCAAGTCCAGTTGGAATTATTTGGGATATAAGCACTTTTGAATAGTCCGATATAAAATCCTGTACAACTAGCATAAGCATTTTTGGCATAGCCTAAATTTTTTTACGCTTTTGCATATAATCGAAACAAACCCAATAGATCGGTGTTCTCAAAAGCACTGCCAACACTAACTAGTGCACCATAAGAGGTCTGTACGCAATTTGATTGAGCTGAATTCCAAGCTAATGGTGTGCCAAAAGCTTCATAGCAAGTCGTATTTTTCACTTTCGATTGGTATCCTCGCGTACATACTAAAAGTCTAGGTTTAATTAATTTTATTTTTTTGTCTTATACTTGGATAGGTGTCTGGTAAATTTGGTGGATAATCTCCCATCACCATTGGTATGACCTAAAAAAGATTTTTGCTTAGGGAATTATAATGACATCATTGAAATTTGTACTTCATTCCAAATAATTTGATCCGTTGCTCTAAAACCGGTTTTCATTTCCGAAGTTGCATTAAATTCAAAATATTCTAGGGCAATGAAGTTTGAAGAAATGGTTGGCTTCCATGTACCATCTAATGTAGGTTTACTAAAATTGCACCTCTTTCTTCTTTCCTTGATCTAGGTCCGACTTTAGCTGTGTTGAGATCATATCCGGCAGAGGGGCCCATATTTTCCAAAAATTTTCGGGGTGGGGTAAGGAGGGAGTTTATCCAACAATGTCATTTTTTGCCCAAAATGCCTGGGGAGTGGTATAGTTGTGCATTACTACGATGTCAGAATTAGGAGCGGTTACTCCGAAGGGTTCATTGGTTCGGTGGTATTGGTCTCGTCTCAGGTGCCCCTCAAGGCTGGTTCAAACCCCGCTTGAGGCCAAAAGATTCTGCCTAGTAGTAACGTCTCTTCGTAGCTCTCTATAATGCTCGGCATTACAAATTAGCCTGTTTCAGCGTTTATAGTTTGCATAATGAAACCTTGAATTATGATATTTCTGATTTCGACCTCCGGGATCGAACCCTCGCCATCGGAGTGCAAAGCGAGAGCTTTAGCATTTATGCTATGCTCCTTCTTTTTTCTCTTTTGATGAAACAAGCTATATATTCGAATATATACCCGTATTTAGCAAAATTAGCCCACGCTCCTTGAATAAGATTAGCTACAGCTTGATCAGTTGCATTCCATTCACCATAATTCAAAAGAAATTTAGCTTCACAATTATGAGGTGCCGCTATATATAATATTTCATTTTGGAACACAAAAAAAATTTACGATGCCAATCTGGCAATGGATTTCCATCATTGTTAAGACTAGATGACCATGAAAATTGATAAGCATAGACATTTGGATTATTCTTTGTTAAATAATATTCGATATCAAGGAGAGAGCCCTTCGTAAAATATGCTGCCGTACCTACCTAAAAATAAGGTATTAGGTTCTAAAAGGCTTCTTTTGGCAAGTAAGTGGTCAATTACAAGTTCTGCAAAAAACTGATTTTGCGATTTTTTCAAAATTTTTTTAATTATCACCAAAAATTTACATCAACGGCAAATTTTAACCATGCCATATGGTCATCATCGGCTGTTCCTGGCGGTAAATAATTATCTTCCCAAGCTTTTATGACAGACTGCGCTTTTGTTCCATTTCCAAACCACGGTGCATATTGTTCAAAAAGCCTTGACTCAACTTGATGCTTAGTATAAAGAGTTAGATTTTTATTGGTATCCACATATATCATTTCTAAAAAAATTTATTTCAAAATTTTATATTTTCTTACCATTCGCCGCGTATTCATCTTTACAGTTGCCTATTATGGCAGGTATATTAGGCCTTTTTTGATGCAAGTTCTGTGGAATCGTAGGAATGAAATAATTATCTTGGACCATATTCCAACATTCCGAATTCGGGGCACCAAATTTCTATATATAAAAAATAAACAATTTGACAAAAAAAATTAAACTACAGTCGCTGCTGCTAATCCATCTGCTAAGCTTATGTTCATCAAACATTCTTTTAACGCAGTAAAATTTTTTGAGTCCCACATTTCTTGTGTGTAATTGCATGCGAAACGAGCCATGTTGAAATTTCGGTTTGTTGGACCAACGCTGTCTTCATAGCAGGTCAAAATTGTACCGGATTCCATTATGGCTTGTTGGAAAAGATCTAGAAGAAAGACTTAATAAAAAGTTTAGAGCTACTTCGGCTCTTTATACCCCATTGATCGAGGTCTAAAATTGAAAATTTTATTTTTCAAAATTTTCTCAAAAATGACTTTATTAGGGGTAATTTTATGAGGGAAACACTTTGGGGTATAAGAGCCGAAGTAACTTCAAGAGTTTTTTATAGGGGGGGGGAATCATTTGGGGGTCATTCTCCAAAAAAAATGTTTTTTCGCCATGACCTATATAAGGGTAAAATCATGCGAGGAATCGATTGCACGCACTTCCGAAGGGTTAAAACACTTCCTTGACCCTGATTCAGGAAAGGTGGCGGGTGTATTGAAGCGAAAATCAAACATTTTCGGATTTTTATGAGAAAACCGTCGATTCTTAAGTTTTTCTAAGCGGGGAATCGATTGCGCGCACTCCCGAAGCATGAAAACGCTTCTTTGACTCTGGTTCAGGGAAATCGGTGTATTGAAGCGAAAATCAAACATTTTCGGATTTTCATGAGAAAACCGTCAATATTGGAAAATATTTTTTTTTGCGCAAATATTTTTTTTCGCGCAAAAATTTTTTTTTTTTGCGCAAATATTTTTTTTCGCGCAAAAATTATTTTTTTTTGCGCAAATATTTTTTTCGCGCAAAAATTATTTGTTTTGCGCAAACGGATATTTTTTTTGCGCACAGGGCCTAGGCTTAAGCCTAAACCTAAGCTTAGGCCTTAGGCCTAGGCTTAGGCTAGGACTTAGGCCAAGGCTTAGGCTTAGGACATAGGCTTAAGCTTAGGCCTTAGGCTTAGGCCTTAGGCTGAGGACTTAGGCCAAGGCTTAGGACGTAGGCTTAGGCCTAGGCTTAGGACTTAGGCTTAAGCTTAGGCCTTAGGCTTAGGCCTTAGCCTTAGGCTTAGGCCTTAGCCTTAGGCTTAGGCCTAGGCCTTAGGCTTAAGCTTATGCTTAGGTCTTAGGCTTAGATCTTAGGCTTAGGTCTTAGGCTAGGCCTTAGGCCTAGGCTTAGGCTTAAGCCTAGGCCTTGTGCGCAAAAAAAATATTTTTTTGCGCAAAAAGAAATATTTTTTGCGCGAAAAAAATATTTGCGCAAAAAGAAATATTTTTTGCGCGAAAAAAATATTTGCGCAAAAAAAAATATTTTTTGCGCAGAAAAAAATATTTGCGCAAAAAAAATATTTTTTGCGCGAAAAAAACAGTTTTTTGCGCAAAAAAAAATATTTTTTGCGCAGAAAAAAATATTTGCGCAAAAAAAATATTTTTTGCGCGAAAAAAAAAGTTTTTGCGCAAAAAAAAATACCAACCATTTCAGAGAGGGTTTTTTTCATAAAATCACCCTGTTCCCTTACGGTGATATTTTTTCTAATTTCTTAGAGAGTAAAATCATAAGGGGATACTCTCGGATTTTTTCTTCCTGATTTTTTTCGTTTTTCAAGGGACGGGTCGCATCCTGCAGTAGCTATGGCCCTGAACGTTTCACAAAAAGGATTAAATTTTAGGTGAGGGTTTAAATGAACTCAATAAATTAAATATTTTGCACCGAGATATAAAACCTCAAGTAATATTTTTAACAATATTCATTTAACCTTTTTGATGAAAGTGCAATTGAAGTCCTATTACCACGGTGAAATATTTTTTTAAAAATTTTAGAATATTTTATTATGTAATACTAATTCAAATCTTCCTGAACCTGAGTGTTTCACCATAAAACTAGCAGATTTTGGGCTATCGCGCTTTACAGATATAAATTCAACATTATCTGTTGTGGGTACTTCGATTTATAGAGCACCTGAAGTTTATTACCAAAACTATGATGTTAGAGCTGATTTATGGTCAGTTGGTATGATAATGTTAGAATGTATTGCAGGAAATAAGCCTAATGTAAGTAATACAAGATCATTGAACCAGCCGATCGGAAAAGAGATGTATTAAAAGAAAGTCTCTAAATATAATACCAATTTATGTTTGTTTAAGTGTTTTTTTGCCTGAGCTAACTTTTTTGCAGTTTAACTAAATATGCGCCATATTTGGACCAAAAAATAATCTATATTAAAAAATTTATGACTACATCTAGAGATGGCCGCGTATACTCAAAAAGCGTACACGATTTTTTTCGCTATTTCCGTGATAAAGGCGAGTAAGACTTTGATATTTTGAATAAACATTTTTATATCATCATTAAAATCAAACTCTGACACTATGATTCATGTCTTTCCAGAAATTTCCGATGCAAGCTTACTGAAATACAACAATTTTAATAAAAGAGTATACTTTTTTGAAAAAGATCATCAATTTAAAAATTTAATATCTCAAGGGGCTTTGCGCGAAGATTCTGTCTGAGCGCTTAACACGAATTGCATCAAAACAATTTTCCCCGAGAATTAAGCGCTCGTCTTATGGCTATTTGTCTTAATTTTAGATGTTAATTGCTAATAAAATGATTGCCGACAATTGTTCCGATGGTTTAAAGGATTTAATATCAAGATTAATCAAAGAGAACGTTAATGAGAGAATGAATTTATTGGAATTTAGAACTCATCAATTTTTTACACAAGTATATTTAGATATTTATAAAAAATTATCTATAGTTAAAATATGCAAAATCAAAATCGATTCTGATTTTGAGATGGTCATTTTTGTTAAAACACCTTTTTTAAGAAAACAGAGCTTTATGTGACAAAACGTGTCACAAAATTTTTTTAAGGGTTATTACTTTTTCGTGCGATTTTCTCGTTTTTCTATCGATTTTCATCAAAAGTATCCTTTAAGAAAATTGTAGAAGAAGTCTAGCTCTACAACTTTGGTAAAAGAGATTTTGAACGAATCTTTCTAGAATTCGATAAAATTCATTATCAAAATAAGTATCCTTACAAAATTTTTGTGACACCCAAAGCTCGGTTTTCTCGAAAAGTTTGTTTTAAATAACAAGTCAATATAATGTCAACAACATTAAACTTTAACATAGTTAGGATTTGTTATTACATAAGTCTTATACTTCTTTGAAATATAAGAGGATGAGATACATTTCGTAAAAACACATAGACATGCGAGACTGACGAAAATCATCGCTATCAACAAAAACAATCCGTAAAAAGTGTATAGTTTGGCAATGTCTTTAAATTGATTCGAGCCATCATCTTGTGTTGGCTCTATTTGCACGGGCTTCGAGCTATCATCTTTTGTTGGCTCTATTTCCACGGGATTCGAGCCATCATCTTGTGTTGGCTCTATGTGCACGGGTTTTTCTGACTTCGGACATTGAACTTGGCATATGGCTAAGTAGTACCATTCGTCATACACGTTTATCCAGCCTCCGTGTTCTGATTGAGTATCTAAGAGCACCCATTTTTCGACCAATTCGTTGTTGGGCTCATTGGAATTCCAATTTGTATAGGTGACTGGAGTGTTGTCTTCCCAACGCCATTCAGATTCTGGTCGAGTTAGGCCGATGAAAGCCACTTTGGCTGGTTTCAATTTTTCCTTTCCGAATTCTAAATTTTCAGTAGTATAATTTCCCACATTTTATCAAGATCTTACTAGCAATAAACAAATTTTCCTCTTCGCTATGAATCGAGGCAAGAGAACCCCCAATTGCACGACAATAATTTTGTGCTTGTGGATAATTTTCAACTCTTTGGATCTTAAAATTATCGATAGAAACAGAAAGAATATAAGAAAAGACTTACAACATAGTGTTTCTCAGTTTTGTCATAATAAGTCGCCCATTTATGATTTTCCCAATAGTTATGACAGTTCTCGTGCATAGCTAAACTTTTTAAGATGAACAAAAATTTGTTAGCAGGGTTGGGGAATAGAATTATCCGGATTTATCCGGATCCGGGGAAAGTGGATAAATTCAGAAAAGTATGTTAAGACAATTTCAAAATGAATTAATTTTTGTGGATATCGATTTTTCGGTACCAAAATCCCCTATAAAGTTGAAATAAATAAATAAAAGTCACGAAAAATGTGTAAAAATATCGCATAGATAGATTTTTTCAGAATTCCCCCGGGGAAATCCCAACCCTGTTTGTTAGATACTAACCGTCAAAGTCTTCTTTTTCATCATAAAGTTCCCTAATTGCTCTAATATCGGGTGATCTGAGTTTTGGCCATATATAGACATCAGTTTTGCCGGCTGGTCTAGTATATTTTTTGTTCATTATGGCTTCTTCATGGTCGAGATGTTCTAATCCAAGAGCATGGCCTTAAAAAATAAAAAATAGATTTTTTTGTTTTTAGATAAAAAATTACCGATCTGATGAAGTGCTACAGTTAGGAAATCTATTTTGGAGAAACTAAAATATTAAGTGTTATCACAAAATAGAAGTTTAACACACTAAGACTGACATTAACACTAAGCACGCTATCAGTCGGGCCGCGCTTGACCCGACGTTAGCAGCGCGCTAGCAGTTGGGCCATTGCACTACGGTCCGACGCTAGCAGTCGGGCCGTGAGGCGGCACGACGTTAGAAGTTGTGCCGAGGTAATGGCCCGACGACAGCAGTTTAAAAATTTTTTACTATACTCCCAAAAGTCTCAGACGGAAGTAATGTAGGATTTTTTTCTCCCATCAAGACTTGAACGAGAAAAAGGCAAAAACCATGTTAGATCCATGTTAATTTAACAATAACTCAAGCAAATTTTTTAAAATTAAAATTTGCTGAGGAAAAGATCCTACATTCTTTTCAGAATAATCCGAAGTATGGTCAAAAAAATTCAAATATCATTATCTTATATGAAAAAATTCTTACAGCCATCGATCCATCCTAACATATCGGAAAGAATAGGCATCATTGAACCAGATTTTTGTACATGGCATTTTTCCTGAACTTCCTGAACAATGAGCAAGTTGATTTTCTAAATTCACATGATATAAAAGTTACCCGTATTAATGTTACCTTTAAACGTAAACCCATCGCTGAGCTCACCCCGTTTAAAACCAATGGTAATATCCGCATCGGTGTCGTTTACCTCAGTAAAAATAATATCAACCCAATTGGACCATTGATAGAATGCATCTCCTAAGCCCTTTCTAAAAAATGATTCTAACTCAAAATTTAGAAAATCAAAATTTAGACAACTTAAAATTTAGAAAGTCGGAAATTTAGAACCCTAAATTTAGAAACCTAAAATTAGGCTAACAAGCCTAAGGCCCAAGCCTAAGGCCCAAGCCTAAGGCCTAAGCCTAAGGCCTAAGACTAAAACCTAAGCCTACAGCCTAAGGCTTAAGCCTAAAACTTAAGCCTAAGGCCTAAACCCAAGGCCTAAGGCTTAAGCCTAAGGTCTAAGCCTAAGGCTTAAACCTAAGGCCTAAGCCTAATTTTGGGATTCTAAATTTGGGCCATAGCGCTAAAAATGAATATCTTCGACTAGCCTTTTGAGATAAAACTGACCTAATTTCATCTTCGGATTCACTATGACCAAAAGATTCGATATAATAAGTTAAGCTTTTCTTCCCCCACTTCTTAATAGCCCCTAAATGGTAAAATTTGATTAAAAATAATGAAGAGTCTACCTTCTTCATGTTCAAACTTATCGTTCCCGCAAACGTAATCAGCATCAAAGACACCTCGTCGATGTCTTTGCAAAGTGTCATTAGTAGGGGGTTTCAATAAATGAGCAGAAACATT
Organism: Acrobeloides thornei; assembly: GCA_034699885.1. Lineage (NCBI taxonomy): Eukaryota > Metazoa > Nematoda > Chromadorea > Rhabditida > Cephalobidae > Acrobeloides > Acrobeloides thornei. Next base: position 2,985 of record JAQGCP010001105.1, on the reverse strand, counting down.
GACAAACAAGATTAAAGCAATAACAGCTTTAAGAAACATAATATTGAAAACAAGAAAATTTATCGAGAAGAAAAAGATGTGACAAGGATAAAATTTTAGACACTTATTTATATTTTACATAGGGATTGTCAAATTCTTGTCTATAACACAAATTATGATGAAAAATTAGTCATGGTGAGTATTTTTGATAAAATGTATTCAGACTTATTAAAGTACAAGTCATGGTGAGTATTTTTGATATAATTTATTCAGACATATTAAAGTACAAGTCATGTTTCGTTCGAAAATGAAGTAAACAACATTGATCAAGACTAAATTAGGAACAAAATTTTTGATAATAACAACTAGTGTAAGGGGTCGTTCACATATCACGTGATCAGGTTGAAGGAGGTGGGGGTAGCTGGAATGATCACGTTTGATCACAGAGAGAAGGGGGTCAGACCATTGATCACGTGATCAGGCACGTAGCAAAGGGCAATCCTCTCCACGATTCGAAAAAGATGAAGATTTTTCCTAATGGTTCCCCTGGCAGTATAACTTTTCGTACAGTTATGGTTCGTACGGATTTTTCGTACAGGTACTTTTCGTACAAACACTTTTCGTACGTTACTTTTCGTACAGCACACTTTTCGTACGACACTTTTCGTACAAATATTTTTCGTACGAATTGTTCGTACGGGTACTTTTCGTACAAATATTTTTCGTACAGGTACTTTTCGTACGAATTCTTTTCGTACGAATTGTTCGTACGGGTACTTTTTGTACGAATTGTTCGCACAGGTACTTTTCGTACGAATTTTTCGTATAGGTACTTTTCGTACAGGTAAAACATTGGTTAAAATTGAAAAATTGTCAAAATCGAAAAAAATTGTCCAAATTGAAACCAATTTTTTGGGCAAAAACCAAGCATCGAAGCTGGGTATCGAACCCTCGACCTTTAGGGCAACAACCAAACACGCAACCTACTGCGCCACTGAGGCCACCTCGTCACAACCTTAAATTCTTTATCATTTTATATTTTTTTGGGTTTTTTAAAATTTTTTCCTTGTATTAACTCTATGTGAACTTGGATAAAATCCTTTGAGAAAATGTCCACTTTTTTTGAATGTCCTAGAGCCTCTAACAACTAAACAAATCGATTCCCCCATGCCTTAAATGAATGCAAATTCGACCTAATTTTGCATGAATTGCCGATTGAAGACAAACAAAACCGTCCTTAACTTTCATTGTATTTTGTGTGTGCCCCTCGACAAATTGATTGCCAAAATCAAGTGATCGAAAGGAATTCGGACTTCGCCCTGAAGACGCACAACTTTGCTTCCCCCCTGCCTTCTCCTTGCCCAAATATAAGAGTGCAAATGCGCGAGTTTTCTTAGTGGTCTTTTCAAGTGTTGCGCCGTGTTTTCCGCCTCTTTGAACCGGGCGACGACGTCCTGGCAAAAACGCAGCGGCTTTCCTCTATTAGTTTTATTAATCCTCAATAATGCCTTTGTACATACTACGTGCCAGATTTGCATTCGTTGTGGCAAGTCTAGTGGTTCCCGCGATAGCGCTTCATTGTTATGAAGAGGTCACACCGTCGGATGACTTACCACATTGGGATCGCGTTTGTCATCGATCCAGATTTTTTGAGCCAACAAATTGTCTAAAGTTAAAGCAAGGCAATTCTGTGGTGAGAAATTGCGATCCAACTTTTATTTGTGATGTAAGTTTTTATTTGAAATACACATATTTTGATCTCTATACCTTTGATAATCTTATTAGATAGGTCTATGATTCTTTTCCTGAGGTTTTTGAGTAATAAAAACATCAAATTCGTGTTTTTGGGCTAAAATACCCTTAGTCAAAAATTTTTATCGATTTGGACACTGCAAAAAGAAATGGCTCCGCGCGGGATTGAACCCTCGACCTTATGCGTGCAGTTGGAACACTTCGCACTTTGCCATGTAAAAGAAAATCTCTCCGTGAAAAACGTTATAGTTGAAGCGTCGCACTGAACGTGAATTTTTTTAAAATTTTTTGATCCCTTTAGGGGTAATTTGATGTGGGGGATCCGAATTTCGCATTCCTAAAGCATGAAAATGCTTCTTTGAACTTCAAGAAAAAGCTGTTTTTGGGACAATATGAACAAGAAAATCATGTTTTATATCTGATATTTACGTATTCTGCACATATTTTCCCGCCAAAATGCGACCACGCAGGGATGTCGAGTGCAGAAAAAGACTATGAATTCAGATTCCCCGCATATAATTCTCCCTGAAGGGATCATTTCTCGCAAAAAAAGTTTAAAAAAATTCACGTTCAGTGCGACGCTTCAACTATACTATCTTTTCGTTCTCTTTTGCGTGCGCAGCTTTTACAATTGGAACTAATTTGTTTGCAAACTGATTCACGGATTCTGAAGAATTGTGAATGGTATTTTTGAGGGATTTGCCGGGCTAAGTCTAAACCTTTTGCGACCACGCAGGGATGCCGAGTGCGGGAAAAAGACTACGCCCTTTAAAAATACTCAAATAATAAAACTGATTAAATTTCACTTTTTTAAATTACTTTAGAGGTGGTTAATTCTTGCAAAGAAACGAATTAACGATTCAATTACAGGGTGAGCAAAAAAAACCGTACCTTTGCATTTTTTGGTGAAAAATTTTCAAAATTTTTTTTCAAACATCACCTATAAGGGGTATTTTCATGCAATTTTTGAAAAAAGTTTCGTGATGACCGAATAATTGAATAAGTCTAAGTATAACGTTTTTCATGGCTTTAATAAAAATGTCGGCTACTTGGCAAAGTGGATAAGGAAGCCGCCCGTCCGATCTGGCAAGTTAAGCAACGTTGGACCTTTTAAATTTTTTTGCCAAAAAACGCAAAAGTACGGGTTTTTTTACTCAACCTGTAATGGTTTGTTTGGGAGCCCACGCTTTCAATTTAAAAATACTTCAGCACAACACTTTACTAAGTTGTGAATCATCTTTTCCTCCTCTTGTT
>JAQGCP010001104.1:0-13385 GCA_034699885.1 Acrobeloides thornei | reverse complement strand
ATCTAGAAATGCTGAGCTAAATAAGGAGGTTGAGATTTTGAAGCAGAAGATTGAAACCATGAGATCTATATTGATAGCTTCTATCACTGTTAAATAAAGAGGAAATTAGACTTTTATTCTTTTTATAAAAATAAATGTATTAAGACACACTATCTGTAAAACTCAAGTTTTGGGCAATATGCTCGGGGATTTAGAAAAAAAGTTATTAAAAAATTTTTCCCATAAAATTTGTTTTTCATACACATTAGGCTTTAGAAATAGCATTCGTTTCGGACAAAATCCTTTGAATGATTTTATACAACATTGTCATTTTTGACCATAAAGTCAACTTTTTACCTTTTAATATTTTAGTCATAACTCCACGAGGAGAAGTCAAAATTCGATCTCATTAAATTCAAGGAGACTAGTGTACTTCGTGTGTCTAACCTAAACGGGACGCGCTTCGCGCACCATTTACAGCAATGTCCCATATGGACTGCTCGGTCCCTATTTTCGCATCACTATGGTAATAACATTTCTGGTCTAGTTTTGCGATCGCTACGCAATAAAGACCCCTGTAATTTCGGGTCTACTTCATTCTATTTTTGGGAATAATGTGACATCTAATCAGGGCTGGGTTCCGGTTCCGAAAAGTCCGCATCTTCATTTTGTTTTCCGGAGCAGTTCCACAAAAAATTTATTGGAACCATACATTTACAATAAACTATAAAATCTTTATTAAACACAACACAAAAAATCCTAAATTCGATATAAAAATCCATAGACCAATTTATGTTAAAATGGATAGCAAGGATGATGCTTGGCGCTAAAATTGAAGATGTTGAAAAAAAGAATTATTTATTCTTACAATGGAGCATAGAAAAATCGCTGTCGTTCTTTAATTAGATTGATCTTCTCTACGTCATCTTCAGATAGATGAAAGTCGAAAATACTAATATTTTCTTGGATCCTTGATGGAGTAATACTTTTAGGGATTACATTGATGCCTCTTTGAATCATGTGTCGAAGTAGGATCTAAAAGTTTTTGTGCCACTTTTAAAAACTTGACCCTACTTGTGCAGGCGTTTTTCTGTACTTTAAAGCAAGTTCTTGGACTAAGGGATGATCTAATGGATTTGGATCTTCCTCTTTAACACTTCTCCGTCCACGAGAACCAATGGTTGCATAAGATGTCATGGTAATATTGAGATTTTTGCAAAATTCAAAAAGTTCATATTGTGGAAGGTAAATATGACATTCAACCTAAAGTTATCAATTATACTTTTTACGTGTGCCTACTAGGGCTAAAATGTTATCATTATAACGGATAATGAATAACAGAAATAAATAATGGTTTTTTGGAGGAAGTTTGTTATAACGAATAACGGTCACGAAAATTTTTGAAGTTCGTTAAAATAACGAATAATGATAAAGAAAGTTTTAATTTTCGTTAATTATTTTTCACCAAAAATGACAAAAATTTCATTAAAAATGTCCAAAATTTGCCATTGTTTCATCAAAATTGATCATTGTTTAGGCAAAATCGTCATTTTCTGAACATTTTGGCTTAAAAATGACAACTTTCAAAAAATTTCGCCAATTTTACGGACTAAAAGTATGACGCTAGTTATAACGAAATTTTTGGCTAATGAATAATGATAATGGAAAATTTTGGCTAATGGTCCAGCCCTAGTGCTTACTTGTAAATTATGAGGCTTAATTTCTGCTTGATCATAAATAACTTGGATTTGCTTTTCGTTAAAATTTGATAAGCCTATCGACCTCAACTTTCCAAGTTTGTAATATTTTTCTAGAACTTTCCATGTTTCAATATGTGGTACCAGATCAGGTTCATCCTCTTTGCCTGTTACAATACTTGAAGTAGTTTCTTGAATGTCTCGAACAAAATTGAAGTCTTCGTGATGCGACTAAAAAGTTATATATTGGTATTAACTAATTAAAACCAAAAATTGAAAATGCAAAAATCTCAATCTGAACTTATTTGAAATCACAAACGAGCATGAAGTTTCAAAAGTTTTTTCAATTTAGCTGCACCTCTTTTAATTTTTTTCAAAAATTTTGAAGTTTGAACTCTTTTTTAAATCTTGTTCAGTCTAGTCCACAAAGCCTAGACCTGAACTTTATTCTCTGAAACCTACTAACTTTAATTGAATATGGCACATGAATAAGAAACAGGTCAATATAATCAGTTCTAAGTCGTTTTAAAGATTCTTCAATAGCATTTTCTGCTCGATCGGGCCGATGGAAAACCGCACAAAGCTAAAATTTGAGAAATCTTTAAGACGTCCTATCTGTAAGATTCGACTTTTGACTAATAAAAAGGGGATGTAGAAAAAAAGTGACTCAAAATTTTTTGAAACTGAAAAAATCATAATAAGCACTTATTGGAAAAAATAAAAGTTTGCGAGGATTTGAACAATAGCGTATCCAGGGGGTGCGAGGGGGCGGCCGCATCCCCCGAAATTCGAAAAATTTTTCATAATGGTCCCCCCTTATGTTTTTGCCAAACACAAAAAATTTCTGGGCTTAAAATTAGATTCCACTCTCGCACCCCCCTGAAATTTGATTACACCTTTTTCTACACCCTCCATAGAACTCGATTCTTAGAGATAACGTGTCTTAAAAAATCGCAACGAGTACCTTAGATGTTATAAAAACATCAGATCTTTTCAAATTCGTGGTCTTAAATTTTTCTTCTAAAAACTCTCCTAGCACATCTTCATTCAAATAAAATTGTGCTGTATCGAAATAACGATAACCGGCATTGATTGCTGTTTCAAGAGCTTGTTTTAATTGATCTGGATTATTAGCCTAAAATGATAGATTTTTTTAGGTTATGAAGACTTAAAAATACCAAAAATGTGCCCAATCCAAATAAAGGCAATTCAACACCATTTGACATAGGTATAGATTTTAAATCCATAGTTACAAAAAATTAGGAATCGATCAAATAAGGGATTTTATTGGGTTATAGTTGAGTCGGATCCTTATAAACTATACTATGTCATTCCATATAAAATACAATCATTCTATATAAAATACAAGCATAATGTACAATGTAGATATTCAACACAATGATTAAGAATAATTACTTTGCATGGAGTTTGGTCTACCCAAAAAATCTCTTATCATTTATGTTATTGGCGAATCTGGGGCAGGAGGCTGCACCCAAAACCAAAAATTCCTTAAGAAAAATGGCATTTTTGGCCAAAATTCGATAGGAAAATAAGGTTTTTACATTGTTGCTCAACCCAAATCCAAATTTTAGATCCGCTAATGGCGCCGATGAAAAATGCCGCAATTGATCTTCCGGAAGTCGAAATTTTATTTTTATCAGATAAAAAAGTTGTTAATGCGGCGTGGCGACAGTTGAGGACGGGCACTTGAGGATGTGACATTTGAGGACGGGACATTTGAGGATGGCTCTGATTTTTTCTTGTAACTTTTTTGTTGTTTTTTTGTAACTTTTTGCCTTGTAACTTTTTTGGCTTTTTTTGTAACTTTCAAAACTTGTAACTTTTTGATGTTTTCTTGTAAGACCTAAGGCCTAAGTCTAAAGCCTAAGGCCTAAGGCCTAAGCCTAAGGCCTAAGCCTAAGGCCTAAGCCTAAGGCCTAAGCCTAAGGCCTAAGCCTAAGGCCTAAAGCTTAAGACCTAAGCCTAAGGCCTAAGCCTAAAGCTTAAGACCTAAGCCTTAGGTATAAAAAAATTTTTTCGATCAAGTGACGCTTTCGGTCAAGTGACTTTTCGGTCAAGTGACTTTTCGGTCATGTGACGTTTCGGTCAAGTGAAGTTTCGATCAACTGACGTTTTTGATTTTTAGTAAAAAATTGGCTAAATAAATTTGAAAAATACTCACGTTTCCGAAAAATCGCCCATTCTCACAATCGACTGCAATGCATTGAGCCGACTTCTGGCTTGCATAGCTTGTCGCTCATGCAATTCCTCATCTACTAGATTTCTATCCGGATAAATCTGAAATTCAAAAAATTTCCTAAATGAATTTTCGCGCTACCCACCTCATGATTAACAAGAGCTCTGATGTTGGAGGGGTCTTTGGTCAACTCGTCGATTTCTTTTTCGAGCTCGTGGGATGTCTTGTCTTTGGTCTGTAAGCGTTTGAGCTTCTTCCTCCGTTCTCTTGTCGTTTCCGACTGTTTGAGCATCTGTTCATCATGTTCATCGATCAAGTCTACGTGGTCCACACCGCCTCTGAAAATTTTTAATTTGGAAAAAAGGAGTAAGAAAATGAAATGCTTACTCCTCAGCCATTTCATCGATTGTTTGTTGTCGTTTGAATGAGTGAGTTGATGGGACGGTAGACAACTTTTCTCTAAAAAATATTTTTTTAGAGAAACAACGAAAACCCTGATTCATGTTTTCGTTTCAATAACCAAAAACAATTTTAAAATTAGATAATTTTGGTGTCATTTTGTTCGTCTCTATACAAATCATAGGTCGGCAAGGTGGGGGGGGGGGACTCCCGATGAGGTGGTCCCCCCATCACCTCCACCAAAAAAAAACGACCTTTTTTTAGTCTTCTGACATCCAATTTTTATGTACCACCTCATATGTTCGGCGGGGTCTATGCGTGATCACCCTCAATTTTGAGCCATGAGTGCGTGGTCCCCCCCTTTAAATTTGGGCTCATGCGTAGTGGGTCAGGGTGAGAGAGGCTTCCCCCTCCCCCTTGCCGATCTATGATTCAAATTATACAGTATCAATTATTTTTGATTACGATCCCGTCAAAATTGTTGCTAAGTTAATCAACTCTAAGTTTGTTTAGAAGTGTGAATCGGCATTCAACATGATTACTACGCCTGAAATCATCTACGATGTACTTTCTTTTTTGAATAAAGATCAAATTGAAAGAATTCAACATGTGAACCAATTTTGGAACAACGTCATCATTCGTCACAAAAATATTTTGCCTCTTCGACAATTTGAAATTACATTCTTTCGAAATGAAATTCTTATTCATGCGACAGAAGAAGATTTTTACGGACATATCGGAAAATATAAAATTATATTTGATGGGATAAAATTAAGCAAAATTGAGACAGATAAGGAAGAGGAATATATGTCATCTTGGGTTTATAGGCATTATCAACTAACTGTCGATGAAGTATTAGCAAATTTGAATGATGTCGTTTTTTATTATATACAGATTCAAGATTGTTATTCAGTAGATTGTCCGGATCATTTATTGAATTTGATGAAACTTTTTAAAACGAAAACTGGAGGTAGACTTCGAGGAAGATTTGGATCCTGGGATACGGAAAGACTTGGCGACTGGGAAGCAGGAGGAATTTCAACCAGTTTAGTTGAAATTTTTGGTAAGGGACTTTTAAATACTATAAGATATAAGATTCACTCGAACTAATTATTTTAGCACTCAGGACCGAGCCTGAGCCGTGAAAAACTTTGCTTGATTTCGGGAAACCCCCTGATAGAGAATGGGTCTGTGAATTGAAGGGAAACTCGATAGTTATTTGTTTTTTATGCTAAAATCATCGTCTCTAGGGTTTTCTATCCGGGAATCGGACTCGGAGTTGGGGTAGGTGATTTTCCGAAGATCGGGATTAACTTTGGGGTTTGGGAGCGGTCCGAAGAGAGGTGAGATCGTTCTGGATGAGAGGCGGCTATGGGGCTTGGCGTTGGCTTAGTGGAAAGAGTAAGATCGGCTTTTAGTGGTTTTGCCCATATTTTTTTAATAAAAAAACATATGATTTTAATTATTTTAGATAATTGTATCATAGTCGACCAATTGGCTATCGGTTATGGGTATGATGAATCATACATAAGAGAAATCTGTGCGAATCCCGAAATTGTACAATTGCCTTCGACACCGAAAGAAATAAGACTTCAACGTTTGAACTTTAACGAAAATGAAGAAGTATTGCATTTCACATGTAATGGCAAATTAAATGGAGCTAACCGATTGACTATCGAATTTTGGACTTCAGAGACAAATTATGGAAATTTTATTCGGCAATGGTTTGAGGTATGCAAATATTTACTATTTATAAACATTTTTTAGCTATATCGTACGCATGAAAACCCCATTTCTTTAGTTGGAAAGTTTGAACTTAGAGACGTAGTAGTCGATTATGTTCTTGATGCTGTGAAAACATTTTTAAACAACACTCAACTTCACGTAAAATATAGCCTCGAATCAAAAGAATTTCATACCTCTTTATATATCTCTACATTTGATTATGTTAAGCGTAGCTGTGTTCTACATGAAACGGATTCTTATGCTTTAGTGATTGAAATGGAATATGGAGAGGTAAACGATATGAGCAGTATAAATGCATCAGATTTGGATCAACCACCATGTGATCGAATGAAAAAGATTTCATTTTGTGTAAAATCATTGTGATTTGAATATATTTTTTGAGTTAAGAGAAATTTTATTAAATATTTAACCCGTAGACGCCGGTTGACCTACTGGTCGGCAGTCAAAGTGCCATATCTATGTAAGGATAAAAGATTTTTTCTATGCAGTTTTTTAAAAGTTGTTCCCATGCAATGGCGCACGTTTCGCGCTAGTTTTTAACCCGGAGCTCACCCGACTTGTATTTTTTCTGGAGAATGCAAATTTGGGAGACACGAGTTTTTTTCACTCTAACTTTTTACAGTTGATGAGTCGTAACACGCGATGTTATGCAAAATATAGCTGTGACGTTCCCCTAACTCCTGCAAAAAACCGCGTTGAAAAATTCTCTGTAGATTCCAAGATATGGCCCTATGAAATTTTTTGATGAAAATCGACGGTTTTTGGTCATTTCTTAGTGAAAAATGGCAATTTTTGGTTATTTATTAGTGAACAAAAATTAATGACCAAAAATTGTTGATTTTCATCAAAAAATGAACAGAAATTCCAATTTTTCACTAAAAATGCCCTAAAATTTCCGATTTTCATCAAAATATGAAAAATTGCCATTTTTCATAAAAAATGACCAAAAACCGTCGATTTTCATCAAAAAATTTCATAGGGCTATATCTCGGAATCTACAGAGAATTTTTCAAAAACGGTTTTTTGCAGGAGTTAGGGAAACGTCACAGCTATATTTTGCATAACACCGCGTGTTGCGACTCATCAAGTGTAAAAAGTTAGAGCGAAAAAACTCGTGCCTCCCAAATTTGCATTCTACAAAAAAAAAACAAATCGGGTGAGCTCTGGGTTGAAAACTAGCGCGAAACGTGCGCCATTGTATGGGAATAACTTTAAAAAAGCCGCATCGAAAAAATCTTTTTTCCTTGCAGAGATATGGCACTTTGACTGCCGACCAGTAGGTCAACCGGCGTCTACGGGTTAAAGTTACAAAAATAATATCATTGGCATAGACGAATATCAAACAGAAAGGATCGAAGAGACCTATTAAATAGGAAGCTTTTGCTCTATTTTTGAAATTTTCCTATTGCATTTGTAAGATTCGACATTATTTTTTGATAACATTATTCGAGCCTACTCGATTTCTATAGCTTTTTTGTTTCGAATAATATGTGTTGAATGCTGTGTTTCGGATAAATTTTATTGTATTTTTAAACAGTAAGTTGATTTTCGAGAATATATTGGGTTGTTCGATAAGTATCGTCGGCTCAAAAATAATCTAAATTCTGCATTTTTCGCTTGTTTTCTTTTGAATTTTTTCCAGTATCATGCAAAAATGCATGTTGAATACATCCAATCAGTCTTTTTGAGCGTAACGCATGTTTTCGTGTTAATATACAGACTTTGTCAAAAAATGGGCGTTTTTCAATGATCTCGAACCAATGAAAGAATGGATATGGTAGAGCTAGGACCGGAAAGGGACCCAAAAGATATATGGTCAGGGTATACGCTGGATGAAAGTGTGTTAGATTATAGATGTTGGACTTTTTTTGAAACAAAAGGTGTACTCGAATGAAATGCCTGAAAGTTTGAATCAAGTACGAGATCGTATTACTGAAGCTTGGAATTCTTTGACAATCGCAGCAATTCAGCAATGGCCTAGGGTACTCCGTCCAGGGCTCCAGAAAACCGTTGATGAGGGCGGTATGGAGATATAACAATATTTTAATAAGATTTAAAATCCGGGTGTTGTTTAATTTTATTGTTAACGTATTTTTACAAAAAACCTAGACCGTTACTAATGGTGTTTTTGGACTCGTCAGGGTCGGGTTTTGATGTGAAAAACACCTTACTTTTTTATGAAAATCTTTGTAAAAAATTTTACCGGGGTACTCCAATTTTTCAAGAGAAAAAATCGGAAAATTCCCCCCCCCAAATCACGTAATCAAGGGATCAAAAATTGGGGGGGGGGGAACCTGAATTACAGTCAAAACTAACTTCATTTTCGACAACACCGGGATTCCTCAAGCCCAGTTACATACTAACAAAAAAAACTTCATCGAAAACGGCCTAAAAATGACTCCTATACAGTTGATTTTTCGATGCAAAACCAAAACTTTATTGATTTTTGCTTCAATATACCGACCATCTTCCTGAATCAGCGTCAGGAACTCATTTTCAGGGTTTGGGAATTATCGCAATCGATTCTCCGCCCCCAAAAACCCCTATGCATTTATTTTCGAGAGAAGAATTTTTTTGTAACTTTAAATATTTAATAAAGTTTTTTACTCAACAAATATATTTAAATCACAATGATTTTACACATAATGAAATGATTTTCATTTGGTTACATGGTGGTTGATCCAAATCTGATGCATTTATACTGCTCATATCGGTTACCGCCCCATATGCCATTTCAATCACCAACGCATAAGATTCCGTTTCATGTAGCACACAACTACGCTTAACATACTGATTAATAACGCCATAGGAAGCGATATGAAATTCTTTTCTTTCGAAGCTATATTTTACACAAAGATGAGTGTTATTTAAAAATGTTTTTACAACATCAAGAACACGATTGGCTAAGTATTCATAGGTCCTAAGTTCGAACTTTCCAACTAAAGAAATGGGGCTTTGATGAGTACGATATAGCTAAACAATTTTATAAATAGTCAATTATTTGCATACCCCGTGGCGTAGCTAAGATTTTTGATGAAAAATTATTTTTGCTAATAAGTCGAAAAAATACAAAATATTTTATTCTGGTAGACTATGGTTTGGCTTTATTTTGTTGCAAAATTAACAAATTCTGACTTAACCCCTAATGTTTAGTCCAATTTTTATGAAATTATAGTCGTTGGAGCCTCTTTCGCATTTTTCGAAAAAAATGTTCAATTTTCAAAATTTTTTGTATTCATTAAATTCAGTGTGTGAATAGCTCAAAATCGAAAACCCCATCAAAAATATTTTTTCTTCATGGAGATATCGATTTTTAAAAAAAGTTACTTCTTTTTTGACCCTAAAAACGAATATAGAATTTTTTACAAAAATGCGGGGCTCCTCCGTTTTTCATAACTGAATTTCATAAAAATTGGCCTAAAAATTAGGGGTTACGTCAAAATTGTTTAATTTTGCAAAAAATTAACTAAACCATTGGTAATCTACCAAAAAATATTTTAAATTTTTCAAAATTAAAAAGAGAAAAATAATTTTTCATTAAAATACTATCTACGCCACTGTGCATACCCCAAACCATTGCCGGATAAAATTTCCATAATTTGAAATTGAAGTCTCAAAAAAGATAGTCACTCGGTTAGCTCCATTTAATTTGCCATTACAAGTGAAACGCAATAATTCTCTAATTTCTTGATAGGCGTGCAAGCGTTCAAGTCTAATTTCTTTCGGTGTCGACGGCAATTGTATAATTTTGGGATTGGCACAGACTTTTATGTATGAATTAGAACCGAGAACCAATTCATCGACTATGATGTAATTATCTAAAATAATTAAATCATACTATTTTTTTAATTCAAAATATGGACAAGACCGAGAACCGCTTGAGTACAGTTGATTTGAGAAGGGTCGACCCTGCGCCCCAAAATAAATTTCCGAGTCCTAGGGTCTATCTCCCATCCCAGATGCCGATTTCCTCTTCACTAGAGCCCGAGTCCCAGGGTCAATCTCCTACAGATCCGATCCTGAGCCAACCATGGCCGATTACTCCATCATAAAAGCAGACTCCCTTCTCAGGGCCGATCATCTAGCTCTAGGGCCGAACCCCAACGCCAAGCACAGTGTCAACCCATACCCCCCCCCCTCCACTCCATCACAAAAAGTCGACTTCAGGCGCGCTTACATCACATGAAAAAAGTGATGCAATGGTGATGAAAAAGTGATAACAATATTTATGGAAATAGTTATATTGCAAGTGATGAAATTCGTCTTCACTTATTTTTTTATCACCTCACTTTTTCATATGATGTAAATGCGACTTTCCTCCCCAGGGCCAATCATCAGCCCCAGGGCAGAACCCCTATCCCAATGCCGAGCACCAGAGCAACCCTAACCCCCCCCTTCATCACCATAACCCGACCCTCTTCCCATAGTCTATCTATGAATCACAGTAAAGCAAGCGTTTTTACAGTTCGGGAATTAACGAAACCGATCCCAGTATAGAAAAACCCCAGGGACGATGATTTTAACATAAAAACAAAATAACTGTCAATTTTCGCTTCAAACAGACCAGGTCTCGGAATGAAAAAATGAAATTTATTTCTGATAAATCAGACCTATTTCCCGATCAGAGATTTTCCTGAAATCAGGCAAATTTTTTCATGACTCAGCTCGGGCCCGGGTACTCGGTTCGAGGTCGGGTGCTTGACACTAGGTGCTAAAATATTTAGTTCGGGTGGATCTTATATCTTGCAGTATTTAAAAATTCCTTACCAAAAATTTCAGCCAGTTTTGAGCCAGATATTCCATCACAGCTTCCAAATCTTCCGCGAAATCTACCTTCAGTTTTCGTTGAAACAAGTTTCATCAAATTCAATAAATTATCCTGACGATCCTTGTAATCACAAAGGCCAGTTTGAATAGTATGAAAAACGACATCATTCAAACTGTTCAATATTTCATCAACGGTCAGTTGATCATACCAAAATGGCGTTTTTTTCATTTTCTTGATTTTTAAGTTTGTCCCATCAAATTCCATTACATGAATATTGATATTTCTTTCAAGATCTTCTTCTGTCGCACTAAACTTAATATAAATGAATCTTGTAGCTTGATAGAAATCTAAGCGTTGACATTGTCGAAGAGGCCAAATATTTTTGTGACGAATGATGACGTTGTTCCAAAATTGGTTCACGACTTGAATTCTTTCAATCCGATCTTTGTCCAAGAAAGAAAATACATTGCAGATGATTTCAGGCGTGGTAACCATGTTGAATGCCGATTCTTACTACTAAAAATGTTTAGAGTATATTAGCAACAATTTTGACGGGATCGTAATCAAAAATAATTGATGCTGTATAATTTGAATATCTAATGGAATACGTATGAAATAAATAAAATCGTATCAGTGATGTTTCTGACCTGACGAACTTTTACGAAATACTAGGTTCTTGTTGGCATTTTGTTTTTTTATTCAATATATATCAAAAAGATTGTTATTTCAGTATAAATTTTCAAAGCTCTAGTAATAAAGATTTGGAACATTTCGAAGGATTTCTATTCAAGAAAGCATCCGTCCAAAAAACCTTACAAAACAACGCGAGCTATCTTCACCCCGTACCTGAAATTTTTTTAACTTTTTACAATTTGTTTTTTAATAGTTGCCTGATGAAAAAGTTGCCCCTGATACATAAGAGAATCTGGAATATAAATCGTGAAAAACAATGTAAATTCAAATGGTCCAAGGACTTTTTGGCCACCCTTAGAAAGGATTTTTTCACCTAGCTAGACAATATATTGATTGCGCATAAATTCTATAATGTACACAAGATACAGGGTGCGGCAAAAGTTCTTGTGATTTTTTGAATTACTGCATATAGTATTTTATCCATAACTCTTTAACCTTACATACAATTCCGATGATCTTTTTCAGGGTCATCGAATTTTCGAATGTGTAAAGTTATAGCTTTTCAGCAAAGTTATAGCTCATAACAAGATGCATAAAATGAAAAAGATCACATTCGAAAATTCGATGATCATGAAAAGTTATTCTCATTCTAAACTTCGGAATCTAATTCACGAATTTAATTAACGGTGAATTAGTGACTTCTAAAAAATAGAGTAAAAGTTTTCTATTTAATAAGCCTCTTCGGCACTAGGACAGTCATCACAAAAGTTCTCACGGAATGGCTAGAAAATTTTCAAGGAAGGCACAGGGTCCCAAAAACTGAAATTTCAAAATTTTTTCAGCTTTTTCTAAAAACTATCAAAAATGTTCATCATATCTAAAAACGGTGGAAAATGTCGAAATCTTGGTGAAAGAAGCCAAATAAATGTGTTTTTGGACCCCCTAGATTTCATTAACACGTAGAAGGCAAACTGTAACCGAAACGTTTTTTGAACCAGAATTTTGTGCTGTATACAATGGGATAAAAATTTTTTGATAAAAAGTCGATTTTAATGAGTGCAAAAAAATTATTTCAATCTGGAATCGAACTTTCGACCTTTAAAGCCAAGGTCAGGTGTATTACCACTGAACTATGAAGGTCGAAAAGTTTCGTTTTTTACAATTCATGAAGTCCCAATAAATATTTTATTACTTTTTTGAAACCAACTTTTTTCAAAAAATTTTTCGAACATCTTACTGTGCTTAAGATTCTGATTCAAAAACCGTTTGGGTTACAATCGGCCTTCTCCATGTTAAAATTAAAAATGCTATTTCTCGACATAAAAATGCTTATATATCCGAAAGGAATGGCCATGGGCACACGACTGTTTCTTTAAAAATCATAAAAAATTATTCCCAATCTGTATATACCATAATGGGAAAGAACTGGGACTAACACTTCGCGAGTTTACCTTATAAGCAGAATCATATCCTTATACGACTTAGCTCAACTTAAATTTTAAAAAAAGAAGGGATTTAGTACCATTACTTATTTTCGATATAAAGCAGATGCCAAAAACTGCCAAAACGATTTTCGTAAAAATGTTGATATGAAATTCTCTACTTTAAATATCTAATAAATTCATTTTTTTAATCTTAAACTTCATACTACAATCATAATGATTTTATACAAAATGAAATCGTTTTCATTTGATCACGTGTTGGTTGATCCAAATCAGATGCATTTATACTGCTCTTATCGGTTGTCTCTCTATATCTCATTTCAATCACCAAAGCATAAGAATCCGTTTCATGTAGCACACAACGACGAATAACATACTGATAAGTAACGCCACGGAAAGATCTATGAATTTCTTCGAGGCTATATTTTACACGAAGTTGAGTGTTGCTTAAAGGTCCAGTGCGACGAACACTCCAACCGGGGAAATTTTTTTAAAAACAGCGCCAAATGAAAGTTTATGATGAG
>JAQGCP010001103.1:0-13386 GCA_034699885.1 Acrobeloides thornei | reverse complement strand
TTTTTTTTCTGTTCTCACCAGAAAATTGTGAGGAACAATAATCATCACCTGTAACAGACCGGGTTTGACGTGTTAAATTAGACAAAAGTTTTTGACCATACCGGGACTCGAACACGGACCTCTTGGCTACCATCCAAGTGCACTACCATTGTACTACTGAGACTAAAACTGATCCCTTTAATTGGTGAATACTTGACGGTGTATTTTCCACTACATTAATGGGCATCAGTTGTAGGTCTCGGTAGCACAATGGTAGTGCACTTAGATAATAGCCAGGAGATCCGGGTTCGAGTCCCGGTCGGGTCCGAAAACTTTTGCCTAATCGAAAAATTCCCTATATTTCCACGTTCTCCGCGTGGTTATTCCGAGCTCCACTATTCCTTTTGGCCCGACTTTATGGTCCTTTTTGATATTTTTTGATAAAAAGCCTTTAAATGATATTTTTCCGATAAGGCGTCATCCAGTCATTAACATTTACACAGAGAGGATCCCAAAAATCTCACCAAATCTCAAATAGGGGAGAGGGGGGTCGGCTGAAATCTCATGTTTACAACAAAAATTAGAAAAATTAGTAAAAATAAAAAATTTTAGTAAAAAATTATCAATTATTTCCTAATTTTATCGATTTTATCCAAAAAATTCCAATTTTTGTTAAAGGGAGGTAAGAATTAGGGACTAATATTAGAAAAATTTTTTGCCAAAATAGACTATATAGGGATAAAATCATGCAGAAAATCGATTGCGCGCAGTCCCAAAGAATGAAAATGTTTCCCTGACTCTGATTCAGGGAAATTAGTACATGTTGGATTTTCGCTTCAATACACACTCTTATTTCCCTGAATCAGAGTCAGGAAGCGTTTTCAAGCTTCAGGAATGCGCGCAATCGATTCCCCTCATGAAACTATCCCCAGAAATATGATTTTGAGAGAAATTTCAAAATTATTCGATTTTCGCTTCAATACACACATCTTTTCCCTGAACCAGGATCAAGGAAGAATTTTCACGCTTCGGGAATGCGCGCAATCGATTTTTCGCGTGATTTTACCCCTATATAGGTTGTTTTGGCAAAAAAATGTTTCGATCGAGAATGACCTATTATTTGCACTCTTCCTTTAACATGGTTAACATCGATGTTCGGTTGTTGAAACATCATAAACCATCATAATTAAGCGATTTAATTAGGAAACATCAAAAATTAATCAAATTTAAAAATTAACATCTATGTTAACATCGACTTTTGCGACCTCTAATATGACCTTTGCAATGGTTTTATCAAAGTTTGTTGACAGTATTTGATCAAAGTTTGTAGATATGACCGGTTAATTGACCGGTCAAAGTGGTAAGTTGAAAAATTGATCATGTGTCAAAAGTATTTCTTGTGAAAAATATAGAATTGTAATAAATGTTGTAAATGCTTTTTATGTAAATTTTAAAATTTTTTACAGTGTGATCCAAAAAAATTTAAACATATTTAACCTATTTTAATGACCGAGCAACAATTATTATTAGATTAAATATTACTCAGACGTGTCTAAAATACTATATCATAAAAAATTTTTATATCTACCGTATTTTTAGAAAGTGTCTGAGAAAAATAAGGTCAAAAAAGACATATAAAGTCTTGAAACAATAGGATTAATGGAGCGACTCTTTATGTAATCAAAAGATAATTAACTGATAGAAAAATGTGACGTATTATATCTAAACTTTTAGATAAATTGTTTCGTTATTGGTTAAATTTTTTAAACACTTCATAGGCTAGTTGACTAATGTCTGAACCAAGACAGTATTAAATATCTGAATCATTACACGAGATTACAAATTAAAAAAATTTTTTTGAAAAAAAGTTCATTTAAGTATATCTAGGGTACATCTTTGCATGTGCCTATAAAAAATTTAACATTTTTTGTCTACCCATTGCTTTAAAGGAGGAGTGAAAATAATAGGTCATTCTCGATCGAAATATTTTTTTGCCAAAACGACCTATATAGGGGTAAAATTATGCGAAAATCAATTGCGCGCATTCCCGAAGCCTGAAAATGCTTCCTTGATCCTGATTCAGGGAAATAAGAGTGTGTATTGAAGCGAAAATCCAACACGTACTAATTTCCCTGAATCAGGGTCAGGGAAGCGTTTTCAAGATTCGGGAATGCGCGCAATCGATTCCCCTCATGAAATTACCCCCAGAAATATGATTGTGAAAGAAATTTCAAAATTGTTCGATCTTCGCTTCAATACACACATCTTTTTCCCTGAATCAGGATCAAGGAAGCATTTTCACGTTTCGGGAATGCGCGCAATCGATTTTTCGCATGATTTTACCCCTATAGGCTGTTTTGGCAAAAAAATTTACGATCGAGAATGACCTATTATCTGCACCCCTCCTTTAATATCGATGTTAACATTTTTAGCATCGGTTGAAATTCGCTTATTTTTTAGTAAAAACGATATAAATAACCATTTTAGGCCATTCCGAGCAATTTTCAATTGGGTCCATGGACCCGTCGCCCTCCCCCATAAATACGCGCTTGGGACCTTCCTCAAGGTGGCGGCTTAGTGAAAGTCTTTACACCGAAAAGTTTTCACGCGGACCGGAAACAGAGTGGCGGCTTAGCGAGAGTAGATTGTTGTGCAAAAAATTCAACATTTGGAAAGCAAAGATTCTTCATTTTGATTTCGTGCACTTTTCAATTTTTTAAAGTTTAATTAAAAATCTGAAATCGCTTTTGAGTAGACATAATTTGGTTTTAGATATAATAATTGTCGATTTTTAAGGTGTTCGCAGACTGTGCCAACGAACCTAGTTCAAATCTCTTCTCTAGATAAAAGCTTTTGTACAACATTTCTAATTTGGGAAATTGAACTTTTATTGAATCGGACAACTGTGTCTGCTTCAATCAATTTTGATTTTTGAATCGATTGATTATGGGCGAGTTCCGATCCTAAACCGAGCAGTTGGATTTCAACCACCCAGTTGAAATCCAACCGCCCGGTTCGTTTTCAACCGGGCCACGACTGACCAAAGTGTGCAAAAATGGAGACACCCAAAAAAACTTTATAAAACGCTTATTTGCGTTGCTAATAACATCTTTACAAAAGAAATATCGCGATTTACAACGGAGAAACTTTCTTCGATTTTGAAAATTTTTTCTAAGTCCGAAAAAACGCCGTCTTTGCACCTGCACTAAAATTGACATAACTTATCGAAAACATTATGAAATTGGATAACTCTTTTTTAAATAATCTACACATTCGGAATGTGACATTCCAATTTATTTTCCTAGCAGAGAATTTTTTGACAATTTTAAAATGCCTTTGAATTTTTGATTTTTTTGAAACTCTAAAAGCTTATTTGTCATAAAAATTTATCTATACACTATAAAAATATACAACATAACGACATAATATCAATCTCGCACCAATCTTCTCATAATAGACAAAGCAGAACTTCTATATCCACCACCAAAATGATTCCAATGGTTCAAATAGTGAAATAGTTGATATAGTTCTAATCTTTTTTCAAACCCTTGAACTTTCGGGATGACTTCATGATAGGCTTTGAAAAAGGAATTTGGAAAGCCACCAAACATTGTCGCTATTCCAAACTCGAATTCAGCATGACCGTAAAAAGAAGCGGGGTCAAAAATCACTAAAAATAAGTACATATATTTTCAAGAACCGACCACACACCTGGTCCCTCATCCGTTTCTGCCACATTTCCACCCCATAGATCACCATGCACCAAAGCCGGTACTATTTCATCACAATTTTCAAAAAAACTCGGTATTTTTGACTCCAGTTGAGGCCAAAGCTCGGCCAGCTCTTGATCATTCTTTGAATTTAGCACCAAATCAACCTGTTGCTTGAGCTTGTTTTTCGTATAAAAATCAACCCAGTTGTCATTCCACTCGTTGTTTTGGGGGATATAACCGCAGCAAGTGGGTACATGGAAACCAAATTTCGTTACGGGCTTTAGAGAGGATTCTTTGAACCAAGAAGCACGTTGCTCTGGAGCTTTGAGAAGTTCGGAATTATAGAGGTGGAGTCTGAAAATTGGAGATTATGAGTGAAAAAACTATTCCGCCTCAAACCTGGCTAGTTGAGTTCCAAGTTCAGCAGCATAGCGAGAAAGTCCCGACATTTCAATATATTCCGAGGCAAACATAGCACCACCTTGGCCATCGTCAAAAGCCTTAAAAGAATGGGTTATTTTTTAATAAAATCCAAAAATGGGAGAAGTACAAGAATATCAGTGTTAAAAAATTCCCATATTTAAATTTTTTCAATTTCGGAAGAAGTGAAAGTAATTTTAACTCCATACCGCAACAGGTTTCGGCACTCGAATAGTTTTCGTGGCATAAAGTGCTTCTAAACTGGCATATTCCCCATCAAACATCAATCTAGCTTTTTCTTTGCGATTTCTTTTGATAAACACTGGACCAGAGTCGGTCATATATCCAGTTCCTTCGTTTATACAACCACCACCAGCTCTACCAAATGATGTCAAAGTTTTGGTCTTTAGCGCTTCTTTAATTAAATTTAGATCTTTTGTGGACATTTTTAGGCTAAAATTGTATTTTCGAATAGCATGCTGTATAATATATAGAGATTGCTTTAAAGGGGGGGGTGTAAAGTAGGGTCGAGTAGAAAATTTTTTAACAAGTGACCCTTTATTACAACAAAATTATTATAAACTTATTTTCTAAAGTTGTTCAAAATCCTATGGGACAATGTCACCATAATTTATTTTAAAGAAAATCAATCTAAGATTTTTTATCGCTTTATTTAATAAAGTATCATATAACATGACAAATTTCAAAGAGATCATACAATCGGCGGCAATATGTATAAAAAATTTAAGATCATAGTAAATTTAGGGGGTTTTATGTAAAAAATTAATTTTTTGATCCCCTAAATGAATTTTGTTCAAAAAAGCGGAATTCCAGTCTCTTACATTTATAGCTGGGCAACTTTAAAAAATTAATTATCAAAATCCATGTGTATCATTTTTCTCTAGAGCTATCAGAAGGAAAAAACAATCAAAACTCAAAAATTGATATTTTTAATTTTTTTCATAGGGGGTTAAAAGTTAACATCCATAAGTTACATATCATTTTAAAGCCCGTACTTAGACAAATTTATGGCGTTTAAATTTTTCCGAAAAAAATTTTCTGTAAAAAATTAACCCCTAAAACCGCTGGAGGGTGTGATACAACGTTGGTATCAAGACAAAACGGTACGCAGCCTCGAGGGACTGTGTGAGATTTTTATAAATGACTAGATAACACAAAAAACTGGCAAGAATAGAAAAGAAAGACGACATATGATAAAAATTTTCCTGTATATTTATCACTTTATATTAATCTAAGAGAGCCTTGATTTTCGCGGCATTTCGATCCCTAAAAATCGACATAAAATGTTAAAATTTGAGTAAAAAAGAATACTTTTTAGCAGACTTTGGTCTAAAATTGGACTTCGCTGGGTTGTTAGAATGTTGAGGTTGAGCAGGAGAATCCACAACATCAGCATAAGATTGATAGAGGGGTCTCAAAGGAGTTTCTAAGTTCTAAAAATGTTTAGTTAAACAGCTCTAAAAACGTTAGTTTGACAGATGGTCTCTCTATGGAAGCTAACATTTAACGTAGCTACTTTAAAGGACTAGTCCACTTCTGGAAAGTTGATGCCATGCGATAGAGCACAAAATTTGGAGCATTTTTTGCTTTAACGACACTACTTGAAAATCTAACGGTTAAAATTTATGAGCGAAACAAAATTGCAAAAAAATTCAAATTTGTCTGCACTCAGAATTGTTTATATCTCGCCGAGACGAATAAAATAACACCAAAATTATTGAATTTGCACAATGTTTTGGGTTATTGAAACGATAACCCTGATTTCATGTTTAACTATTAACCGTTAGATTTTCAAGTAGTCTCGTAAAAGCAAAAAATGCTCCAAATTTTGTGCTCTATCACATGGCATTAACATTATCCAAAAGCCCTTCCATTTCTCTTTGATGTTCTGCCCAAAAGTAGACTGATCTTTTAAGGACTAACACAAATCATACCCTATAAACCATCGGTGGTATCGGTTTACTAGCTCGCATATTATTTCCTGTATATGCTATGCATTTCAACTGCCAATCTCCAATCTCTTCATTCCAAAAAGTATGTTTCTCAACCAGCTTTTGATACTCCTCTGGAATATAGGCATCAATAATCGCCGTGTACAATTGAAGCTCTTTTTGAAGCTGCCTAACATTATCCAAAAGCCCTTCCATTTCTCTTTGATGTTCTGCTTCAATATCTCTCAACTCTCCCTTTGCTTGCATATAAGCGTTCCAAACTTTTTTGAGCTTGCGACTTTTTCCTTGAGCTTCTTCTTGAAGATTGGAATACTTTTCTTCAATATCAAGCCGTTCTGCTTGCCGAGTTTCAAGACGTTTTCGAAGCTCTTCTTCATTTGCACGGGCTCTCTCCAACTCCCTAAAAACAATTAACTACTGATATATGAAATTAGTAATACCGATTGCTTTCTTCCAACAACCTAGCTTGTTTTTCCGCTTTTTCTAACATATTTTCACCTCCAATGATCAACTTTTTCTCAATCGCAGCTAGTTTATTCATCAATTTTTCATGCTCATTCTTGCTCCTTTTTAATTCTTCCTCTTTTTGTAGCAATTCTTCAGCTATTTTCCTTCTTTCACCTTCGGCCATATTTTTTTCTTGATCAAGTTGTTTTCTCTTGGATGCAATATCGGTCTCCATTTCCCGGATTTTTTCTTGCCAATGTTGATTGGAAACTGATCCAGCGCGTTTTCGGTTTCCATGATCACTGGCGTTGGAAGCATTATCGTCTTCTTCAGCGCTTTCACCACCGGAAATTTCATCATTTTCTATTTGCTTTTTCAACTTTTCTATTTCTTCCTGATATTTTCGTAACAATGCATCTTTTGGATCTTCATTAATTCTGGCCACATTTTTAATATTCTTTGCTCTATTCGCATATCTTAGAGTACTAATAGTTTCATCATAGTTATATGTAGCTGGGCCTATGTTTGCGACCTAAAATCTCACGGAGAATGGAAAATGCCAAATTGAAAAATGCCTACCATGACAGTTTTGGAGTTTCCGCCGAGAGAATCTTGTAATAGCCTAGTTAATTTCGAGTTTCTGTATGGAATGTGAGTCGATTTTGAATCAACTAATGCACTTATGACATTTCCTAGTGTTGATAAGGATAGATTAATCTTGGCTGCTTCTTTGAGTCTATCACCGGATGCACCGGTTTTGGATTGACGTTCAGAGCCCTAAAATAAATTACATTAAAAAGTACTAGAGTAAAAGAGACAACACCTTTGTGTTTGTTTCATCGCAAGGATATGAAACAACTGAAATTAATTTATTTGGGAGTATATGAAACAATTGGAATTGATTTATTAGTGAGTAAATGAAACAAATGAAATTCCTTTTTCTCAATGAAACACAAAGGTCACGTTTTTGCCAAGCTCATGAAGGCTGGCAAAATGCCGCATGATGGGTTAGGAGTTACAGCCCTGCCCTCACGTTTTTTGAGCTTGTCCTAGCGTATGAAACAAACACAAAGGTGCGCAACCTGGGTCAGCGCGAAATTATTTGGATCTTTAAGATCAAATATCCTACCGCTAAATCCACCAAATGAAGTTTTCCTTGTGTCAAATGCTGTGTAGCCCCACTACCTTCCGAACATTCTATTGTAACGGTAAAAATCGCATGTGATCTAGAACTATGCTCATTCATGTTTGTTGCTCCAACATGTCCTAATTTCAGTTAAATTCCAGTCTATTTGTGTCCTACTTACGATTGAGGCTTCCAAATTGCATAATCTTATACATATGATCAGCGCTAGATACTGTAACACTCGATAAATCTTTTACATATACCCCTATATCTGGTCTTTCTTTGAGTTCAAGTCCATATTTTTGATTCTTTGCTAGTAAATCTCGAATCTCTTCATTATAAATTTCCAAATAGGAGACTCGAACGAGGAAACTGGAAATCAGAGTTACATTACATTATATGATAATTTAATCTACGTCTTATCTTGCTGACATTTAGCTATGTGGTCAAAAATATGCGCAAAAGAATTTGGTATGATTCCTCGTTGCTCGGGAACGTCAGCATTTCCGGCCATGGTGTAGGTTTTCCCAGTACCAGTTTGTCCATAAGCGAAAATGGTACCTAAAATATAATGATTGAGTGAGGTTGGCATATGAAAGCATACCATTATAGCCTTTGAGGACATTTTCTACAATTGGTCTAGCCACTTTGTTGTAAATTGTAATTTGGTCTGATTGTTGGTCAAACACTTCGTCAAAAGTGAAGGTTTTTGGAGGCTCCTAATTTTCAATTATAGTCACGATTTAGATTATTGTCCCTCAGTTTGGTCCCCCCTCCAAAGTTCCTATTCAAAAACGCATTTGCAAATACATGTATTCCCCCTGATCACCTCCACACGGTAAACCCATGATTTTTTAATGATCGTTGACCGGCTCTCTCAATGGGATATTTCTTTACAACTACAGTAAACGTTCGATAATCGGGCCACCCTAGAGGGGGGGGGGGGGGGGGGCGATTATCGAATTTTTGAGGAGGGCGAAAGGGATGCCCGATT
Source organism: Acrobeloides thornei (assembly GCA_034699885.1). Taxonomy (NCBI): domain Eukaryota; kingdom Metazoa; phylum Nematoda; class Chromadorea; order Rhabditida; family Cephalobidae; genus Acrobeloides; species Acrobeloides thornei. The sequence continues at coordinate 4,734 of JAQGCP010001103.1, read as the reverse complement.
ATCGAATGTTTACTATATAGAACTTTAAGCCGTCTTACACTGTGAGCAGTTGGATTAATCACCGATATAGTTTTCGTAATATTATCAACACGAGCTATAGTCTGGTGTCCTTGTGAAACTTCTTGTTGACTCAACGGTCTCAAACGTACAACAACTTTTACATTATCGACTTCACCCTCGACCTGATTATGCATCAGAATACTAGAAATTTAAAAATAGTTAAACAATTCGATACATTAAGTTCCAGAACCACATGTGTTTCAAAGTATAAGGGTGTCAAAAAAGTCAAGCCAAACTTCAAATTCTATCTACTTTTTACATTGTAGAGCTTTTTCAATAATTCTTTTTCATTTTTACAGACTAGCCGTAAATCTAAATTTCGCCAAGAGGAATTGTTCTAAAACGCTTTCTATAATTTTTATAATGAATTTACTTTAAAAAAGACGATCTTTTTTGTTAAATTCATCATAATTATAGAAAGCGTTTTAGAAAAATTTCTCTGGATGAAATTTAGATTTACAGTTGATCTTTAAAATAAAAAGGATTATTGAAAAAGCACACACCTGGTGAACAATAGATAGGTTTTAAGTTATATATAGCTCTTAAAGATAAAGGATTTTTTTTATAAAATCGAATTTTTGGCCCCAAAATGAGTTTTCCGGAGAAAGTGATGTTCTACAACATTATTCTCCATAAAATTTCGCGTTGAAATGACCCCTTTTTGATGTTTTTTATTGTTAAAAAAATGTATGGTCATTGTATGATACTAATGTTTTGGACTCCCTGAAAGATCCGACCCTTTCCTGCGGTCAAAATTAAAGAATTCATTCGGATTCGAGTTTCCCATGTCTAAAAAACTCCGAATACAAAAAATCAGACTATTTGGGAAAATTCGATTTTTTAATCCTTGGTCCCCCACGTGTGTTTCATTATATGGAAGAGCGTAAAAAAGTTTGAAGCCTTTGAATAACTTTTAAGTGTTAAATCGAAACTCAATAATTTCTTTTGGATATGAAAGAGCAGGGTTAGGCCAAAAAATTGAAGATGCTTTTCGTCTAGCATCCATCAGTTTTTTGGCCTAACGCTGTTCTTTCATATGCAAAAGAAATTATTGAATTTCGATTTAACACTTATGAGTTATTTCAATTTTTCTATTCATTATGAAATTCTATGTTTCCCGTAGTTATAATTTATTTTAACACTTATTATAATATTACTAAACTACATCTATAGGAGTTTTTCTATACGATAAATCTACTGCGCGTATTGCTGAACCTTGAAAACACATATTTGACTTAATCAGAGCTGAAAACGCATATTTGACCCTTAATCAGAGTTGACCAGCTTCAAGCTTTTTTACGCTTGAAACACACGTGTCCCCTAAGCAGGGGTGTTATAAAATGCTTTAAATAAAGATTATGCTTTTAAAAACGGGAGAAATCTTTAAAATTTAAAATATGCTTTATTTTTTTAATTAAAAATTAAATTTTTCCTAAGGGTCCCCCTTATGTTTTTGCCCAAAATTTTTGAAATTTTTTCAAAAATCATAATGGTCCCCTCATGATTTTTCACCAAATTTTCCAATCTTTTCACCAAAATGGCCATTTTTTCAACAAAATTGTACAAAAACTTGACGTTTTTTTAATTATTAATTTTTTGAGAAAATTCATAATTTAAAAAAAGATATTTAAAAAGCACATTATTTTTAAAGTAAAAATGCTTTATTTTTGTTTGAAAAGCTTTAAAACAAAAAATTCTTATAACACGCCTGTCCCAAGGGAAAAAGTTTAAAAAATCTTCTCAAAAATTTCTTTAAAATAGCTATTCCACCTATTTTCGGCATAGTAGAAACGATTGTGATGTTTAAAAATGTTGAAAACGTCGTTATGCCACAGAGCTTCAGTTACTGACACATATGTGTAACGGAATAAAAAATAAATATATGGTAACCATGGTAACTAAACCAATTTTTTGTCTGATTATACAAGGTTGATTAAGCAAGACTATATTTTTCTTAAAATAAGTACAAAAAGCCATAACAGTTATAATTTATACATTAAAAATTATGGGTTATCAAATTTATCAGGCCATAGAAAAGCTAGAAGCAAAATTTGCATATACACTAAGTAATCTGTCAAAATAACTTTTCTGACCTTTTTGAAGTAGCGTAGCTAGGTTATCAGGGAATGCCCTCTTGTCGAAGAGTTGAAAAATATCAATAAAAATTTCCGTCTACGCCACCGACAGAAGTGGTTTATATACAAAAGCAAACTTCTATATTAATTAACCAAAATGTCCAAATTCACAAAGTTAGATAAGGAATAGCACAAACATTGGAATAAATTATACATCACGAAATCGATAGAAAATGAGATTCAACAATTGTAAATGAGGAGCAAGAATTGGTTCAAAATTAAACAAACGGCTCCAAATTTCGAGAAATAATTCAAAAGTTTTAAGTGACAGAAAATGGGCAATATTAGAGCTCAAAAATTTATCTTAATCCAATTTTTACCTTATAAATTGAATTTTAGTCCATTATTGAGCTTTAAATTCACAATGTCACATAATAATTCATTCAACATATACATTGTGACAGGAAAATATTAAAGCATAAAAACTGTCAAGGAAAATATTTAGGCCTTCTGAGTGGGTTCATTGGAAGCAGTGGGTTGACTAGAGCTAGGAGGTGCAGAAATGACATTGCGGTTGACGAATTCGGTGAGTCTGCGAGCATACTGTTCAGGCTTGACAGTCGAGATATTTTCGGCTTCATGACCATATTTTAAGGACTTGGCGGTGGATTCAGTTCGTTTCTTCACTCCATAATAGGTTAAAATATCGACCAGTCCAATGAAGTAGATCAGTTTTTTAGGCGATTCTAAAATTTTATTTTATTTAAATTAAGTGAAAATATTTTTTGAAGTTAAAATTGTGTGTTGGATCCAATTTTAAGCTCAAAAATTGATTTTTGATTCAAAAATAGCCCAAATTCAATTTTTTTTTACGCATAAAAAATTACCAGAGCTAGCAGGAATAGCAAAAAATTCATCATCCAAATTTAAGCCACCGGAATGTGTTGTGAAAGCACCTGTTGAAGGCACCGGGCTATCAGGTGGTGTAGGGCCAAGGTCTTCTCCAGAATCGGGATCAGAGGAATGCGGGTGGAGAGCGGCTTCTTCGACAGCCTCTTTTTGACCTTGCTCAACATCGTGAATGCCTAAAAATAAGTTACAATTTTTAGCACAATAAAAAATTGGTGTGACAATTTTTAAAGCCTAAAAAATGGGCCTAATTTTTTATAGCTTCAAAAAGTGATACGTCCAATGTTTTATGCCATAAAAATTGATACGTCCAATGTTTTATGCCACAAAAATTGAGATTGTTTGCAGTTCTAAAAATGAACATTTAAATTTTTTTAAACCAAATTTAAGATTTCAAAATTTTTTAACTGCCGCTTTCTACTTACCAACAAGTAGAGAGTAGTCCATTAAGTGAAGTCGGGTGAGGAAATCAGTGTCACTTTTCAATAAAACAATCAGCTGGTCTTTAGCATCCGCTTGAAGATAGAGCTTGTTGTTGTCTTCCAAAAAATCATTGTCTTTCAAAATGGGTAGTGCTTTGGCCTTTTCTTTTTCACTTGCTTGGCGCTGGACTGTGGAGCCCTGAAAAATGGATCAGTTAGTAGTTTAAAAAATTTTGGTACACAAAATTTTTGGTATGTAAAAAAATAAATTTTGAACCCATTTTGAATATTAAAAAATTATAATACACATTTTTGTGCTGAAAATCATTCTGACCTATTTTTAAGAAGAAAAAATTCTTTAGACCTATTTTTATCTCTAAAATCGTACCTTCAAATCATATTTCTTGTGAATATTATATTTTCCACCTAAAATATTCCGCATCACCAACAAATATGTAATATTCCCATCAATAGTAATCCGATACAAACCCAAATACTGGGGAAGCAATGTTTTGCCGTGTTTTTCAACAACATATTCATGGTACGGTCTGAGAATGGTGTGGATTTCGGCTACAGCCTCGGAATCGAGTACTTTGATGACAAATTTTTTGTCATACGAAACAAATAGGCGTGCTGCACCACTGCTTTCTTGCTGGTCAATTTCCGGTTCCTGGGTGGTCAGCGAAGACTGAAAATGATTTTTAGACCCAAAAACCAAAGCTTCATACCAAGTACTCATACTGATCCACACCAAATTGTTCACGAATATTTCGAAACACATTTGGGCAGTAGTCTTTGACTTTAAAGTGACTTGGCATGTTGTCTCTAAAATATCAAAAATGAGAAAATTTCACAGAAATTTCACTTACTTATTAAAGTTGTGATGATCGATTTTCGTTTTGGAATAGGCTTTGAAATCATCTGGCATTAACAAGCCGGGTGGGGGAACATGCATGAGTTCGCCGATCTGTAAAATTTGAAACTCAATTGTAACAAGGTTGAGGGGGTCATCAATTTTCAAGCATCCTGCCAAAATGTTTGATTCCTTTGGATTGAAAAAAATCCGCTTCAAACATGTTCATCTTTTAAAATCTAAGCGGGTGGGATGGGTAAATAAAATTTTAAACGAAATTTTAAGAGGCGATATCTTAAAAACTCGCACCTACCGGCACTAGAAAATTTCCTTCTCATGATAACGACAAAACCTAGCAAATATTAAAGTAGGATGCTCGAAACGATTTTTAAAGCCGTTCCCGACCAAATTCTCG
>JAQGCP010001102.1:0-13391 GCA_034699885.1 Acrobeloides thornei | reverse complement strand
GACGCATGAAAAAATAATCCGAATAACAGGTTTCTCATCACGTTTTATGATTACACGGCGAGTTAGCTTCAACTGGAGACTGGTTAATCACTAGAAAGCTTTGTCATTTTGCATTATGTTGGTACATTATAGAACTAATTAAGGAAAAAATGTATGGCCGAACCAAATTAACCGACGAACTAAGCCGTACCCAAGGGGGATATGTCTTTATTGAAGGTTAAAGTTGAAGAAACAAGTGGACGCATGAAAAAATAATCCGAATAACGAGTTTTTCATCATGTTTTATGATTAGTTAGTTTCAATTGGAGATAAACCCAACCTGAAATTACATAGGAAAAATGAATATTCTAATGAAAAAATGAAAAATTTTGAAAATTTTCTTAAAAGGGGGCCCGGTTTGTGGACACTTCGTGAAAAAAAATTTTCAGTAATTTTAGCGAAAATGACTTTTTTATGATTAAAAATAAGCGAAAAATTGATTCCATCATTCCATAAGCATAAAAACGTAATCCTGACCCGGTTTCGGGTATCCGGGTCATACATTTCCAAAGGGAAGGGAGTCTCTCCCTAACCAATCCGGTAAAAAGGCCAAAAATAGGACCAACTCGGGCGGCCGGGTTGGTTCTTTTTTTGGTCCTCAAAATTTTGAAAAATTTTCAAAAAAAAACATAAGGAGGGACCAAGGCAAATTTTTGAAAATTTTAGACCCAACCTAGCACCAGACCCCTCTCTTCCCCTGTTTGTCCACCTATGATCTGGGTCTCCCGATACCCCCGCAAAAAACTCACTTTCCGTGAAAAATTTTATTTCTTTTAAAAATTTTATTTCTTTTATAAAATTTTATTTCTTTCAAAGAACCAATGGATATTCTAATGAAAAAATCATTAGAATATCCATTTTTCCTATGTAAAAGGTTGAAAAATACAAGACAATAGATCAATATTCGCTACTGATAATATGGCATTAAAATTTTATCTCACCAAAAAAATTGAGACGTAGTTTTGCAAAAAATGAATACGAGGGCACAAATTTTGATGATCAAAAGTATTATTATGCATGATTTAACATATTTTCGTCCCATTCGTAAGCAGTGACAATTATTAATATAGAAGAGTCTTTTAATATGGGCTTGTGGCGCAATGGATAGCGCGTTGGACTTCGAATCCAAAGGTTGTCGGTTCGACCCCGGTCAAGCTCAATACATTTTTTAAACATTTCACTAATTTATAGAAAAAAATCCTTCTAGGGTAATTTTGATGCTAAAAATCGATTGCGCGTACTCTCGAAGCTTGAAAATGCTTATCTTGTCTTCATGCATGAAAATAGGGTCGTTGAGAAAATAGTTTTTTCTAGAAGGGTCTTTTCTATACAAATTTGCGGAAAAATTTTTTTCGGAGATCTGGCTGTAACTCCCTGAGGTTTTCACCTTGGTACCCCCTCCTCAAATTGGTTTCTCGGTATGGCCTTGGACCGAATCCTAACCTAATGAATACGATTCAATCTGTTTTTTAAGTGTAATTCATGTTTTCATGTCAATATTCATACTTTTTCAAAAAATTGAAATCTCAAACATATAGCTTTATTTCAAAATGTTGATATTTGCTATATAAAAGTCGTTTTTTACGATTTTCCTGCAAAAAATCGAATATTAGTTCATTTTTGTTTCATTAACATACCTCCTGAATAAGGGTCAGAGAAGCATTTTCACGCGTCGGGAATGCGCGCAATCGATTCTCTGCATAAAATTACTCCTATAGGGGTCATCAATGTGCTTGGAATTTTTTATTTTTATCTAAATTGAAAAATTTATATTATAGGAACCCGACAGATTTATGCTAATTGATGTAACGGTTGCAACGGCTTGCGTTAATTACTTGCGCAAATGCTAATTCAAAAATTTTCTTTCAGCGGCTTTTTTTTGCTGCAACGAAAATTTTCGAATTAGCGCAACATCTGCACAAGCAATTAACGCAAGCCGTTGCAACCGTTATATCAATTAATGTAGACCTTCAGGGTCCCATAATTTTAATAAATATTGAAATCTCTAAAAAGGTCGATAAAATAAAGTAAGAAAAATCGAGTCATCCTATAAAATTATATTTGTTTAAATTAAGCAATACGTTCATTCATTTGATATTGACATATAAAACAATTGTTATATAAATTGTCAATATCGGAAAATTCATTAATCCATGTGCCGTCATAAACACTAATCATTGCTCGATCATTGCTTCTGTTTCTAACCGGATAGCCAATATGCCAATTTGTATAGGTAGAATTTTCGGCGATCCCATTATTACCAAGATCCCAAGCCCAATTCGTCGAATTATATTGATAATATCCGATAAAGAAATTCGTACAATTGCTTTTTTTCGCACTCTCTCTGGTAAGGCTAAGTAATTCATTATTCGCAAAAGAATTATCGATAATAACATGGTTAAAGCTGCCCTTAGTTACACCTTTAGTAACACATATACTTCCATCATAGTTACCAACATATACGCGACCTGTTGAAATCCAATAACATTTACAATCAACAGTAGATTGCACATTATAATTTGGCCCAGGGCAACCCTGAATCGGACAAGTTGGTATACCACCATATTTAGCACCACATAAATGACCAGAAATATTTGTATAATTAGACGCGCAATTACGCCAAAGTCCATCTGGAGAAATATAAAAATACGAACCGCTTCCATCGACCAATGAACAGTTAGAGCCCAAATTTGTGTAGTTTACAAAATCCCCGTTAAGCCATTCATATCCATTCAGTAAAGGATCTTGAAATAAACCGATCCATGTCAAACCTTGGCCGATAATGTTCAATAGTTCGGTGTTTTCGGCAGGTGAATCAATTGTTAGAAGGTACGTTTCATCGCAAGTATTATAATCTGGTTCGATAGGTTGTGAATCAGCATAATATTTGTAGCATTTATTGGGATTAGATTGCATTTGTGTAAAACCATCGGGGCATTGGGTAAATGCGGAAATAAAGAGAAGAAAAAAAGCTGCGAAATAAAGCCACATTTTAGTTTGAGACAATAGAATACAATAGATCAATATTCGCTGCTAATAATATGGCACTAAAATTTTGTCTTATCAAAAAAAGTGAGACGCAATTTTGCAAAAAATGAATACGAGAGCACAAAAATTTGATGATCAAAAATGTTGTTGTGCACGCTTTAACATATTTTCGTCCCATTCGTAAGCGATAACAATTATTAATATAGAAGATACTTTTTATATGGGCTTGTGGCGCAATGGATAGCGCGTTGGACTTCGAATCCAAAGGTTGTCGGTTCGACCCCGGTCAAGCTCAATACATTTTTTAAACATTTTCCGATTTTCACTCAAACTAACATTAATGTAAGCAAAAAACGAACAATTGGGGTGTAACACTCAAGCTAGTATTTTTTATAGTAAAAAAGATCGAATGAAATTTTTTATTATTTTGTTGCACTTTACTATAGAGATTTCAAAAAATTTGTTATTTTTTTCTCGGAGATATCAAAAATGATTTCATCTACTCGACGATAGAAACAATTCTAGCTAAAAATTGGAAATTTTGGAGAAACTTTATTTCTTTTTTGCTCTCTTTTTACCTTGGACCCTTTAAAGACTTAAGGGGGGGGGGGGGTAAAAATCAGGAACTAATATTCGAACAATGTTTTTGCCAAAATAGCCTATATAGGGGTAAAATCATGCGAAAAATCGATTGCACTTATTTCCGAAGCGCGAAAATGTTTCCTTGACTCTGGTTCAGTGAAATAAGAGTGTGTATTGAAGCGAAAATCCAATATTTCTCTGAATCAGGGTCAGAAAAGCGTCTTAAGCTTTGAGAATAAGCGCAATCGATTCCCCACATGAAGTTACCCCCAGAAATATGATTTTGAGGGAGAAATTTTAAAATTTTTCGATTTTATACACACATTTATTTCCCTGAATCAGGGTCAAGGAAGCATTGTTGAAATCCAATAGTAGGAATACGCACAATCGATTTTTTGCATGATTTTACCCCTATATAGGCTGTTTTGGCAAAAAAATTTTTCGGAGATTAGTCCCTGATTCTTATCCCCTTTAAAATCTTTGTTCATCTTTTTTCGCCGATTTAACTTTATTTATCGATTAAAGTATCATTTGGTTTTTTTCAACTGAACTCGTACAATGTCATACAAAGACAGCTCATACTTTGACCGCACCTAAAGACAGCTCATTCGATTGACCGCACCTAAAATGTAAGCTGGTTCAAAGATTACATTATCTAGAATTTTTTCAAGTTTAAACACTCCTTAAAATATGGGTTTACATTCAACCCACTATTTTTTAAATGGAGCATATAAAAATTATGTTTTTCTTAATCATCGAATCTGATAATCGGATGAGCTGTCTCGCATGAAAACAGTTTAGACTTTGTCCACTCCTTGAATTAATTCTTATCGATTTATAGCTTATTTTTCCGGGAAATCACGAGCTCAGGATTTTGAAGAAGAAAAAATATGTAACTTTCAAAATACTACTCCTCCTCCGCCAAGTTAACAGATTGTTGAGAAATTTTTTCGCAAAAATGAAGAAAAAATCTAGCTCTACAACTCCAAAGTTTCTGATTTACTTTTTTCGTGAACAAAATATTGGTGTTGTAGAGCTAGATTTCTTCATTTTTGCGAAAAATTTTCTCAACAATCTGTTAACTTGGTGGAGGAGTAGCATTTTGGAAATTACGTATTTTTCAGAAAAATTTTCTTTACTTTTATTGCCTGGTTTTCAATATTAATTTATTATTGAAACGAAAATTCAAAAAATTTTTAAAAATTCAAAAAAATTTTTTCTTCAAAATCCTGAGAGAGCTTTACCACTTGACCATCTCTTCCGGACTTTTTTTCCTATTTACGGCGGAAATAGTTCATATTTTTAGATTTTTTGTTTCACTATGTGGTTTATTATTGGACTTTATTTCGTGTATTTGTTAAAAAGTCACGTAAATGCGGCAGCCCCTAGTTGTCAGTGCTCGGAAAATAATATTACTCTAAGTCCTTCAAATTCTAATATAACTTTAACGCCTATGGTAAATGGAGATGGGAATTATTGTGAAAAAATGAATTGTAATTGGACGGTTAGTTAAAGCCCGTTTCCACCGCCAATGGGAAAAAAGTCCTTTTAAGCATCCCATTTTTACTATAGTTCAAATCAGCGCACTTAATTTGCCTGTTAATTTTATTCAACAATCATTAGAAGAACGTAGGCGACGTGGACGACCGCGCCGAGCAGCAAAAAAATATTTCCGGTGCCAAAAAAATATAGGTGCTAAAAAAAATATTTTTGTCGCCAAAAAATTTTGGTGCAAAAAAAAATATTTTCGATGCCAAAAAATATTGGTGCCAAAAAGTTATTTTTGGTGTCAAAAAATAGAACCCCTGTGCTTCCATGTGCACCTATACCCCTCTATGCGTAACCATAATTTTTATAGATAACTAACAATGTCGATGATATGATTTTACAAGTCTCTTCATTTCTTAGTCTATCTAATGATGATTATTTATCTATCAAAACACTGAGTGGAGCCCAAATTTTAAAGTAAAAAATTTTTTTTCTTGAATCCTTATAACCTTTATTTTAGTGTCTCTGGTTCCCTTAGCCTACTCAATCCTATTTCAAACATTTTTACTTCTGATAAACAATTATATGTTAATTTTACTTCTGGAACACAAACCCAGAGTTCAGGCTGGTTGATCATGTTAGCTCTGATAAAAAGTATGTAATTGCTAGCCATAGGTGAATAGAGGGTTCTGATCTCTCCTCTCTATTCAAGAAGTGAGAGAAGCCCCACTCAAACTTGGCTCGAAAGAAAAATGTATACCTTTTTGTCAAGAGATGGCAAAAATTTTCTTAAAAATTACGAATTGTTTGTCAAAAATAGCGAATTTTTATCAGAGATAGCAATTTTTTGTTGTCAAAAATATCGATTTTTGTAAAAAATGAATTTTTGGCGAGGGGTCATTTGCGTCCGGAAACATCCGCTCCGGACATTTGCGTCAGGACATTTGCGTCCGACTATTTGTGTCCGGAAACATCCGTCCCGGACATTTGAGTTCCGTGCATTTGCGTCCGGACGCTTGGTGAAAATTGTGGTAAATGTCCGGACGCAAATGTCCGAGACGGAAATGTCCGAGACAGAAGTTTCCGGACGCAAATGTCTGGACTCAAATATTCGGACGGAAAAGTCCGGGACGCAAATTTCCGGATGTAAGTGTCCCCTCGCCGAATTTTTTCCGCTTTTTTTCGAAGAAATTTAAACCTTTCCATTTTAATACCCCCCCCCCCTCCCACTCTCAAAGGTGGGAGAAAATTTTCCGAACCCAAAAATCGAGATCCGGAGCCATCTCGATTTTGAAATCTCAATCCCATTTTTTGGATCACGATTCTGATTTTGGAATCTCGATGAAAAAATCTCTATCCCATTCACGCTAGACATAAGTTAGGGTTCAAAGAAGCCCAAAATTTGGGCGTGGGAAATTAATTTTGAAGCCTAAAAATTAATTTTAAAGTTCCAAAATTATTTTCGAGCCTTAATAATTGATTTTAGACCTAAAAATCTATGTTGTTGACTAAAAATCAAGTGATTTAGAGGCAAAATTGCAAAATTACAATTTTTGTAAAAAATGAATTTTTTGCCATTTTTTCGAAGAAATTTGAACTTTTCCATTTTTATACCCTCTACTCAGACTTTGCCAAAATTGTACCATTCTATTCATCTCAGGCACGTAGCGAGGGGGGGGGCAATCCGGACAATTGCCCCCCCCCCCCCATTCAGAAAAATTTTGAAAAAAATTATACCCCTCTTATGTTTTTGTCAGGTACCTATGGATTTCGATCAAAATTTTGAAAAACTTTGAAAAAAACCACAGCTACCTGTGGATTTTGAACTTTGGATCATTACCCCCTCCCCGTCAGGAAATCCTGGCTACGTGTCTGATTCACCTATGTTGCTAAACTATTGTGTAAATCAAAAACTTAGATGACCCTCAAAACTTTATAAACTTAACTTCGGATTCATCGACATCTTTGTTAACCTTAAATGAACTTCAACTAAATTCATCTTATAACATTATAGTAGAAGATGGAACTTTGGATTTATTCGTTTCCACTCTATATTGGGGTTATCTTCAAAGATATTTCCAACATATTGATGTTTTTTATGGAACCGGTTTATATTGGGACAACTATCTAGGAACGTAAGTATATGATATACAATTTAAAAGTATAAACCATGGGTGAATAGAGGGGTGCCAATGTGGCAAAGTCTAATTAGGGGGTCTTCCATTTGGGAAGGGGGGATATATAAAATCGGTTAAAAAAACGTTCAAAATTTTTCCAAAAATTGCATTTTTTTTTAGTCAAAAAATTACAATATTTAATAAAAAGGATAATTTTTGACAAAAATTAGTAGTAACTTTGGAGAAAAAGTGGAAATTTTTGTCAGGACAGTTCATTTTTTCCCTTCTGGGCCGAGTCTGAGTATTTTTCATTTTTATCCCATCACCGCACCTCGGACGGCCGATTTGCGGTGATGGTAATTAAAGGGGGTGCAAATTAGGGTCCTTTCTCAAAAAAATTTTTTTTGAATATCCTTCTAGGGGTAAAAATAGAGTGAAACATCGATTGCGCACATCACCGTTGCGTGAAAATGCTTCCTTGGCTCTGATTCAGTTAATGGGGTGGGTGTATTGAAGCGAAAATCAAACATTTTGGATTTTTTGAGAAAGCCATCGATTCTTTCTTCTAGGCGGGGAATCGATTGCGCGCATTCCCGAACCGTGAAAACGCTTCCTTAACCCTGAGGGAAAGGATACGTATTTTTTGATTTTCGCTTCAATACACCGATTCCTTCCCTGAATCAGGGTCAAGAAAGCGTTTTCACGCGATGGGGATGTGCGCTTTTTCACTCTATTTTTACCCCCTAGAAGGTCATTTTTCAAAAAAAATTTTTTGAGAAAGGGTCCTAATTTGCTCTTTGAGGTACCCCCTTGAACATGCATGATTGGCACCCCTGTTCATCTATTGTATAAACCGAAGTTTAGCTTATATGATATTATACAAAATCAGTCTTCGTTATTTGATGGGTACTCGAGTACGCAATTAAAACCGATAACTTTAAACCATCCTCTAACAATTATTAGAAAAAATTCTGGATACAATGATACATTATTTATGGAAAATTGGTTACTGCTTCGTATAAGAGATAGTAAGTAAAATGTTGCTTTACTAAAGAGTCGGGCGGGGTGGGGGTGGTACGTTCGTAGGAATAATCTCCGAAGAATTTTTTCTTCTAAGACTTCTCGCTAGCAGCTGGCGCGCACTAAAAACGCTGCTAGCTGTGATGTTAGCAGCTGGATCATAAGTAAAAAAACGCTGCTAGCGGGTGGTGAATGCGCCAGCATCTTCGATTTTCAGTTGCCTGATTTGCAATCAAAAATTGAAGGCGCCAGCGCGCGCCACCGCCCGCACCAGCGTGAGCACCGAGCTGTTAGCCAATTTCTAATTTGCGCGTCAGCTACTAGCGAGCAGCCTAAAAGTCTTTTATAATTCGTTTCACGAGGTCATCAGAAAAATTTCCCGGAAGAGTGGTCAAGTGGTTAGGGCGTCGGTCCATGGGTCTGAAGGTCGCGGGTTCGATCCCGCCAGGGGTAAAAACTTTTCCTTTGGTTGAAACTTGCTGAAAATTTTTGCCCTACTGTTTTTTGATGCGGGGAATCCATTTTTGATGGAATTTGGACCTGTTTTTCGATGAGAATCCGAGATATAGAACCCGGGAGTGCTAAAAAACGCATTTTTTCGCTATAAACTCGAAGAAAACACTATGAGTTCTTCATTTTATGACATTTTTGCAAGAAAATTTTCAAAAAATTTATTTTTGAACATGACCCATTAAAAATTTTACACAAAATAACGATTTTTTGGTGTTTTCTTCAAGTTTATAGCGAAAAAAAGCACTCCCGGGTTCTATATCTCGGTTTCTCATCGAAAAACAGGTTCAAATTTCATCAAAATGGATTCCCCGCATCAAAAACGGTAGGACAAAAATTTTCAGCAAGTTTCGACCAAAGGAAAAGTTTTTGTCCCTGGCGGGATCGAACCCGCGACCTTCAGATCCATGGACCGACGCCCTAACCACTTGACTACTTTGTCGGGAAATTTTTCTGATGTCCTCGTGAAACGGACTATAATACTTGTCGTCTGGGACCTTCGAGTGATCAAGAAAGCGCCTCTTAAATTTTTGTTGTTAACGTTTTATAGAAAATAATATTACTATATATAATTTTAAACAAATTAATCTGTTTTGAACATGGAGAAAGAAGGTAATTTCTATATAATACGCTTAAATTGTTCTCTCAAGTTTTCGAATTTTTGGCGTACATTCCTAAAATTCATGAATTTTTGGCTTTCAAGGATTTACTCATTTTTTAAATTATGAGTTTGGGGTAAAATTTTGTCAACAAAAATTTTTACAGGGCTATTTTCGACATAAGCTCAAATGAAACGAAGAGGATGAAACGATGGAACGAAACCAATAAAGAATTTTCCCTTGGGGAAAAATTTTTATTGGTTTTGTTCCATTATGTCGTTTCATTCGTATTGTTTCATTCGATCGTTTCATTTGTGTTCGTTTCATTCGTATCATTTCAAACCTTTCGTTTCATTTAATACACGCATCACCTACCCTGAATCAGGATCAGGAAAGCGTTTTCACGCTTCGGAAATGCGCGCAATCGGTTTAAAATTCCTTACTTAAAATTACCCCTATAGGGGTCGTTTTTAGAAAAAATTTCGGACCCAAAATTCATATAAAAAGTCTCAGAACTTTTTGAACAACCCAATAGAATCGGAATAAGATTTAAAATTTATTATTAAAATTATTTTTTAGAAGAATACATATTTACCCCTGTACAAAAAGCCAATTCTATACTCTGGTTCGCCGAATCTGGAAGTATTGAATCCGCACAAAATCTTTTTTGTCAACATTATGGCTCCAATAAGCAAGTCTTCTCTATGCCATCAAAACAATTGATTTATGAATGGTACAATAATTTCCGTGATACTGGATTCACTGATGAATCCACACGTCAAGCAAGACAGCATAACATGCTTGATGAGAGCACGGATATGAACTTCTGTCCAGTACCATACTTATCGTTGATAGGAAAGATGGAAGGAGACAAAACTATTCCGGTGCAGCCTGGACAAAAAGAGCACACAGAACCCAAAATTTTTCATCCATATACGATGTTTTTGACCAAGAAGCTTTATATAGAAGATGCTAAAGAGAGAACTATGTTTGCTAAGGTAGTTGTTGCTTGTATAATAAAAGGGAAAATTGAAAAAAATGTAGCTGAAACGAAACCAACCTGATGACTAAAAAATTTATTTGCAAAACCATAGACTTAGAGCTATAGCGCTCCTGTCGTCCGAAATTTAAAGGAAAATGCAATTTTTTAGGAAAATTTTCAAAAATTTCACGCTTAGCCCCTTTCGTGGATTAGGCCTTGCTACATCTATGTGCAATACCATATTGTCCATACCTCTCCCATCGGTGAACAGGGGAGGAAGGTGGGGTCCATTTTCCGAAAAATTAAGTGGGTCAGACCAAAATTTAGCAGAGCAACTTTTCGAACAATTGTGGTTCGCACAAACTTTTCGTATAATCGTTCTGTACAATGATTTTTCGTACGAACTTTCCGTACGGTACTTTCGTACAATTCTTTTTGTACGAAAGTACCACACGGTAAGCGACCCATGGTGCCAGTGTATCTTGTCCAATCTTCGATTCTTACAGAGACAATGTCTTAATGATTTATTTTAGAAAGAATTAGAACACCTTCATAATAATCTCCATCTTCTAGACTCAATATGGTTTACAGGTGAAGCGACTTTTCACACTAATGGCCACGTAGAAGTCCACAATATGCGCTATGCCGACAAAAACGAGGCCATAAATCCGGATGGAGAAGAAATATCTTCTACTGATCGTGTCATAGTCTGGGCTGCTTTAAACGCTGCTAGCCTACTCGGACCATATTTTTTTCTTGGCGATGTAACTTCTGACTCATATGACATGATGTTGCGGGAATTCTTTTATGATGTGCGTCAGAGAATTTCTGTTCATGAAAACCCTATTTTTATGCATGACGATGCACCAGCTCACAGAAAATTGAATATCCAGGACTTTTTGGAGCATGAAGTACCACATCACTGGATTGGCACGGGTTCAAATTATGCCACATGGCCACATCATTCACCTGATATTAGTCCATTAAACTACTTTTTATGGGGTTTCATCAAAAGTCACGTGTACAAAACACCTTTAGAACCAGGCGACAAAAATGAATTGAAGCATAGAATTAGTGTGGCTTTTAAAAAGGTTCATTCGAAAATGTTAAAAGAAGTCGTCGAGGATTACAAAGTGAGATTGGAAAAATTACTTGAAACAAAAGGTGCTTTGATTGAGACGAGTGTGAATGTACGCTATAACCAACACCCACTGAGTACCAACATTAATAGAAGTAATAATTGTTTTATTGATTGGCAGGATGATAATACTGATGATGAAATTAGCCTTTCTTAAATAAATTTATTCGCATTGAAAAACACTCCTAACAACAAAAATATTTATTCAAAAAAACTTTTTAAATTAGGCAACAGTTTTCGGACCCGACCAGGGCTTGAACCCGGACCAGGCTCCTGGCTACCGTCCAAGTGCACTACCATTGTGCTACAGAAACCTACAACGAAAATTTCGTCAAAAATCGACTTCTATAGCCAAATATCGAAAATTTTAAAATTAATTTGCACCAGTGAAAAGCCCCATTTTTGAAAAAGTCTGTATATTGACACGAAAACATGAGCATTGTTTGTTTTTACGGTAACCTCTGAATCGTTATCGTTGCCGAGATAATTGCGGTTAAAGTGGGCGATTTTTGAAATCTGTACATTACAACGAAAACAATAACGCACTGAAAATTCGTCCCTGAATCAATCAACGTTGTGTATTGACGCGAAAATTCGAAAAATTTTTAGTCAGTTTTTGTAAGTCGATGAAAAACGAAAAATTTTTTTAATTTTTTGCGTCAATACACAACTTTTATTGATTCAAGGACGAATTTTCACTGCTTTCATGTTTCCGTTGTAATATACAAATTTCAAAAATCGCCAACTTCAAATGCAATTTTCTCAAAAACTACAATGATTCAGGGGTTGTCGTAAAAACAAAAAATGCTCCATTTTTCATGGACTTTTCGAATATATAATGATTTCATAGTGTTTTTTCCGAGTAAACTGTTCCTTTAAGTCGCTTTTCTTCGAATTACTTTGCTCTGTTTGATGTTCCCAAAAGACTTTCACAAAATAGGTAATAATTAATTCTAATTTTTGATGTCTGACTATAATTACCTACATCATGTTCTTAGTTGGAAACAAAATTTTCATCCTTCAACTTGATTTTCTTGTAACTTGACGTAAAGGGAATTATCTGGAATGACTTCTATTCCTACAAACTTGATATACGAATCTTTGATGCTAGTTTGTGGATTACTTTGTCTAATAACAAATGGTATTTTATTGTTATGTATTTGGAAGGCTACGCCAAAAAATTTTCGTCCAGTTGGGGTTTTATTGGCAAATTTTGTTGTTTTAGAAATGATTTCTGGTCTTATTATTATGTTGTTGCAACCGAGGTATATTATTAAAGGGTGGTAACAATCGGAGCCCGTTCTTTAAAAAAAAAATTTGAAAATTTTTGTAAAAAATACATTCCTAGGGATAATTTTATGCGAGAAATCGATTTCACGCATTCCCGAAGCATGAAAACGCTTCTTTGACCCTGATTCAGGGAATGGGGTGGGTGTATTGAAGCGAAATCAAACATTTTCGGTTTTTATGAAAAAACCGTCGATTCTTAGGTTTTCCTAGGTACCGAGCATTTTCTTTGGTGGCAGGGGGTTTTTCGACATTGGGAACACGAATCTGAAGGAATTTTTTATTTTGTAAGGTACCCCTACAAGGGGTATACCCCAAAAATGTCTCAAAAACATTGTATCCCCTGAATCAGGGTCAGACAAGCATTTTCATGCCACGGTAATGCATGCGATCGGTTTTCCGACTAGAAAACCTAGTACGGTCGAAAATTTCATCAAAAATAGACTTCTATGACCAAAAATTGACATATGCAGACATACATGGTCAGGGGGGGGAGGTACTGCACCCCCTAATTCGTCGTATCGGGGGAAAAATTAATGGATCAATTCGTATTTGGGAAGCCGTCCAGACTGAATTCGTTGTGAAAATTCGTATACGAATTCATAAATCGAGAACGAATTCGTATTTCGACTTTTTCGCCT
>JAQGCP010001101.1:0-13393 GCA_034699885.1 Acrobeloides thornei | reverse complement strand
ATCAAAAATAAAATTTTTTCAATAATTTTGTTTGTTAATCAAATCCGGTGATTAGAGCGTTCGATTGAGCTATCGGGTGATGGAAACGGATTTAAACTCGATTTTTGGCGAATGTTTGAAATGTGGAAGCAATTAAAAAACAACCTGTACCTATACTATAAAAAAACGTATTTTTAAATTTTTAAGGGTCAAACAAAGGTTTTCACGCTTCGGAAATGCGCGCAATCGATTTTCGCATAAAATTACCCCTAGATATGTCATTTTGCACACAAAAATTAGGAAAAAATTTTGTCGGAGATTAGACCCTAAAAAATACCCCTCCTTTAAGAGACGATTTCTAGAACATTCGAAGGCCTTGGTACTAGTGTTAAATAGTCTGAGCGCGCTTCAAATTGAATTTATTTAGCGAGACTAATGCATGAGGAAATTTTTGAAAGTCATTTTGAGTCAAAACTCGCGTTTCAAATAATTCAAATTCTTGTCCAAAGCTCACATACCCCGATTTTACGTGTATTTTTGGAACTTCTAACCTGTCTAAAACACTACAGATAATTTTTTTCATTCAAATTTTAACGCTAGTCGATGTATATCAACACAGAGAACAGTTATAACGTGATTTCGAAAAAATCTGAGAAATTTCGATTTTTGACCTATTTTTACACATGGTACTAGGAGAAGTCGAAAAATTTTTTTCTCGAATTTTCTAACGTGATTTCTTGGATGATTCGAAATTTGCCACAATTTATATATTCGGAAAATTCGTGAAAAATGGAGCATTTTTTGTTTTTAAAACGTATGTGTGTGCTTTTTTGATATTCCAGAGGTTTTGACCTTAAAAATCAATTGTTTAGAGCTTCAAACAATTTTAGAACTCCCAATTTCAACGTATATAGGGTATTCTTCGAGCGAAAAATACGAATCAGAGCTTAATTTTGATCTATGAAATTCGCCAAGGGTACCTTTCCCTTACAGGACCCCAAAAATCGTTAGAACCCGTTTCCTAAGGCTAATTTCTCGAGGGGAAAAACTTTTTTATGCGATTTTTTCACTACTAGTTTTTAATAGCACAGATTTCGATTTCAAAAAATATTTGAGGTGTTTCTATAAGTATCTATAGTGGCATAAACGAAGAAACCGAAACGGGTACTTTCACACTTAAAAAAGTACTATTTTCGGATGGAAGTTGTATGAAAGATGGTTAGTGAGAAAAATAAAAACATACATTTGGCCAAAAGCAACCGCATATCTGAATAAATGGTACACTCCCCTTGTAAACAAAAAAAGAATCTCCGTACAAACCTCTTTCTTCGATTTTTAGAATTAAAAACAAAACAAAAATCGTAAAAATCGAGATTTTTCAGGTCCCAAAATTGTTTTTCATTTTTCTAAGTGTAGAAACGCAAACCGAAAAAATTGTAAAATATGTTTGAAAGATCTTGATCCGAAGATAGTCTATAGCTTGAAACTTTTGGCTTAGGCCTCGTATAGCCAGAGATCAACTAAGATGAATGTGGGGTCCTTAGCCTTAGGGGGGTGAGAATGTGTCTTCTTCATGCCATATCTCCACAGAAAAAAAGAATCAGGCGAGACACCACCCACCAAATAAAAGCTGGGAATCTGAGCTACAACTTTTTTATGATGATTTTTCGCGGAAACGCAAAAAATCGGGTCAAAATGGGCAATCTTGATCAAAAACTATGAAAATAAGTCATACAAATTTTCAAACTTTGAGGTTGTTATGCGAATTTTTCCAAGAGTCTTGCCAAAGTTAATATACCATCTTGTAGCACTGGATTCTAGCTTTCCAACGAGTGGTTAACCATTCTCTGGCGATTTCTCTACGCAGAGATATGACCAAAAAAACCGAAGGGGTCTCGAAATTCACATATGGTCACTTTCAAACACATTTTTGGACCCCTTGGAAATTTTTTTCGAAATTTTTTTTGGCGTATTCGTGTTCAGCATAGTCGAAAATACTATTTTACGCCTTTGTGCCATTCGGTCCTGCGGGTGTTAAATTTGTAACTTATTACCGGATTTTTATTTTTATAATTACCCCAGTTTTTAAAAAAATGTTTGAAAAAGAACATTATTGTAAAAATTCGATAATGATTTGATAAAGTTTGTATTTTTAAGACTAAAATGTCATTTTTTGGATGAATTATCAGAGTGGCCCAAAAAAGTGGATTTTGTGATTTTTTGGGACCAGGAAATTTATTTTTCTAAAAATGATCACACCAGGGGGTAATTTTTAAGGCTATTCGCGATTCGATTAATCGCAATCGCACAAAATTTTGGCAAAATAATCGCATGCGATAATCGCAACACGTTTTAAAAAATAATCGCAAACGTAAAATCATAAATTTTGCGATTATTAAAAATATATGGTTTTGACAAAATTTTTACCAAAATTGTCTATTTTTTCCCATTTTTTCAATAAAAATGTCCAAAATCTGTTATGTTTTCTACAACAATTTTTCATTTTCAGCCTAAAAATAAACATTTCTCGCCGCCTTCGCAAATTTTTTGTTTTAACACGCCCAGGATCGAACGTAGTGTGGTATGTTCTAAGCCAGAATTTTATGCTGAACACGACCCTGCAACAATAAAATCTAAAAAGTTACGAAACATATGTACAAATTTCGTTTTTATTATGACGTTTTTCAATTTTACCCAATATTATAAAGGCAATATCTTATCATAAGAATTGAATTGAGACTTCGTCGACCACTTATTGTAAAAGTGGAAATCAGCACTTCTGAAATTGGATCTCCTTCCCCCAAATTTTTTAGCTATGCCCTTGCTCATTCTATACTAAGATTCTGATTTGGATATTTTCGATTGATGATCTTTAATTATTAGTCTTTAAATAATATCCTATATATTGTTTATATTTTTAGGATCCCTATTAAACGCGTCTATACATCCAGATATTTTGGCAGCAAATCCAAATTTAGCAAATTTAATACCTACAAATGTTTCTCTAGATCAATGTGATTTATACAATTTAACCTTTAGCAGTGTTGCCGATCAAAATATTTTTGTATCCCAACATGGTGTTTTAAGCTGTCGGTAAGGAACACATGTGTACTTTCATAAATTTTCACATGTGCACTTTCAAAAAATTCACATGTGCACTTTCATAAATTTTCGGATTTTGGATTAAAAGCTCTATTGTTATTTATGTGCCTAAAGAAAGTTTCAAAAAGTTTTATTTTTGCTTAATTCTAAACTCATGTCGCAAATAATTTTTTCAAAACATCCATAATCAATTTTGTATTCTTTATCCACCCATAGAGAAAAACCCGCCTGCGGACATTTATTTCCCAATCAATTTCAAAAGAAATGAGGAATGAGTTTACTGATTGTGTCTAGCTCTCGCATCAGCTGCTTGACTGGGCACACAAACATTCTTTCAACTGAGAAAAACTCCATTTTCGAGAATTAGTTCTAATAAGTGGATAGGAGTTTTTGGTGGGTTTTGTCTCAAATTTCCACTTTTTTGGTTATGAAATAAACATGTGGGGAAATTTTAAGCGAAACTAAATCTATGAATTTTTAAATAACCTTTGGTTGAAATAGGCGTGTCTAAAATTTTCCGTCTTTTTTTAGAATTAAAACTACTTTTTAGCTGTCCAAAATTCAGATTTGGCACTTCGTGCCATATGCAAAAGTATCCATCCATAGGAGAATCTCAACCTCTAGTCGGTGTTGAAATAATGTCGACACTACCTACTAGTTCAAATTTTTCTGTAATTATTGTTATTTTAATGTTATTTATTATTGCTATGCTTGTTGTTTTTATGGTAAGTTTTTAAAAGCTAAGAATTTGTAAATTTCTTTCCAAACTATTAGCACAATGTACCAAAAAGCCGAAAAGGGAAGGGCCAAAATTAAAAAAATGACGTCAATGACTCAGCGTTCGGTTGCTTCAAAACGGTATCGGGTTCGCGGCCGTTTTGAAGCAACCGTTTCACAATTAAAGTTGTACAAATGCTGTAAATCAATAAAAAATTTTTAGATTATTATATTTTTGTCCAAATTCTCCAAAAAATTTCTGCGTGGATATAACAGCTGTATTTGTTTAGAGATTTTATAGCCTATCTATCCCTTTTTTGTATGTGTGCTAAATAAGCATATGAAAATTTTTTTGAGATATTGCTTTGTTTCTTTTAAAAATTCTTCTCCCATAAGCTTTTGATTAGTTTGTTTCTTTCATAAAGATCTGAACAATGTTTTCATGTGTAAAGTCAATTTTTCTATAGAGGATCAAATTACACTTGCGAAATATTAGGAGAGAAATTTTAAGAGTCTGGTTTAGTTTGTATACTTGCTAAGGTGTTTTTATTCATTTTTCTCAACCCTCCCCCCATGTAGCGGTTCTAGGATTTCATTCTGTTGGGGATGGCAACTAGTTAAAAACCTCATTTTTCTATCGAATTTTGGCCAAAAATGTTAAGAAATTTTCGGTTTTAAGGCATGCCCCAGTGGAGTAGTGAGAAAAGTCGGCTAGGGAGCACTTCCTCAAAAAAGGCTGTTTTCCCAAAAAACAAAGGGGGACCCTTATGTGTAGGAATTTTTTAATTTCGGCTTAGTGGGAAGGAAACACCTGCCCAACCCCTTAACTTCGCCACTGGCATGTCCCCACCGCCCCATCCCTTGCCTACGCTACTGGCATGCCCCCTTCTCTTACCCTTTGCATTCTTCACTGCCCCCCCCCCAACCCTCTCCTCGCTTTATAACGTAATATCTGGATGTATGGACACACACTTGTAATTTTTTTAAAATTTTTCATTCTACTTACCGACATGATTGACTTTTCATTTTTACTGATATCCATCGTATTTTTGTCATCCAACTATTTTTTGACCCAAAAATAGCGTGAGAAAGTTCATCTCCTTCCCCTATCAACAGTTGCGCGACCTTTTGAGCACACATTAGCTTAATTCATTAGACGGCTGGCCCCAAAAACTCGAACTCCGGACGTGTTTGTCTAGATTGTTCGGCAAGCTCGTCGTTTTCGCTGTAATCTATTAAGTCAACAACCGCTAACTCATCCACGGATTACCTCCTCCGTTGTGAACAATTCCGAACAACTTTTCCAAGACAAAGTTGAAGTGGTTCAAAGGAGTCTGACATTTTACTGATGAGGTTTTGAATGGAGTATACTGAAACTGTTGGCATAGGTTAAACAAAGGTTTTGAAGAAATTTCAAGAGGTTTTGTTGTAGTTGCAAGTTAAGTATCGGAAGCAAGGAATTTATGTATTGGTGTTAATTTTAAGGATACCTCTTGGAGGGGGCTTAATTTCCAATATCTTGGGGGGGGGGACTACTCATTTATATTTTTTTATTGAGCTTGATGGGTTGTCAATATAGGCCCCTCCACTAATTTTTCAAACAAAATTTTCACATCTATTCTCAAATATAATCTTTATCCAATGAATATGCTTCTTGCCAAGTTCTTTCATATCCTTTCATTTTCTCCATTCTTCTGGACATTCCCCACGCAATAAAAGTCGGCTCTCGCCGGTGGCTATGGAAAAACATCGATTGCAGTGGCGAGTGCCGCAAAATAATGCTCTTTACACAATTTCGCTTTTTATGCGTGATGGCCAACACTAGCTCACGACTCAACCGCCGGCCATTAATGGCTTGTTTCGAATGCCTATTTTTCCACGTAGATGGAATTTCTTAAGCTTGGTGGATTTTACGAAATGCTTTTATAAGATTTTTGCTTATTGTGACAACTAATAGCCATTTTTTCCCCTAAAAAACGATGTCATAATAATTGTTAAGAGAACGTTGAGCAAAAAACTTTGCTAAAAAACCATGATTTAGTGGTGCATTGGCAACGTTACGGGGGGCACAGGGTCCATGGGCCACCCACAAAATCAATGAAATGAATAAATTTACTTAATGGTCCCCTTGTGTTTTCCCAAAATTTGATTTTTCATAAAAATTTCGTATTTTTCGGCAAAAATTTACATTTTTTTATATTTTCATGAACTTTTTTCACATAAGCAAAATGTTTTCTTGTTTTGAGAATTCACCCCAACCTTTTCTTTCTGAGAAAACAGAAAAGCTGTGAAGTTCTCAGCACAAAGCCCTTATCGCGCATTCCATTTGTCCATCGAAACTTGCGTACTTGTTAAGCCAAGCGATGTAAATTTGTTCTTTTGTATGCGAAATCATCTGTTTATCTTCAGCACATCTGTTTTGAAGTTTTACATGAAATTCTGACATAGGCAAACTTTTTGGGGTTTCACTTTTTTGTAGAAAAATTCTTCGGACGTTTTCGAATGAGTTACTAATCAAATAAAACCTAAGCTGATACAATTTCTTTTGTTTTAAAGCCGATTGGTCCTTGTCTAAACTTTTTTTCAAATAAGAATACTGTATTTTTAAAGGATTTCAAAATTAGTGTTTCTTACGTGATATAACTTTTCCAAAACGGAGTTAGATTTTGCGTAATTTCGAAATTTATAGTGGGATGACCTTATAACCAATTTTTTCTCTATTTCAAAAATTTATTCATTATCCTTTCTCTTGACATTATTCATATTTTTCCTTTTATTACTAATAAACAGACATTATGGGTCGGCTTTCACGACTTCATTACATAACACCCCTTATCAGTTCCAAATTCGGAATTTTTTTGTTTGATTTAGGGATTTTTGAATTGACTTTAAATTTAAAATTCTAATTCGTTAAAATCAATATTTTTGAAAATGCGTTTTAGTTTAGTGTCATTCTCTCATATAAGAAAAAAGGAATGTTTAATATAAAAAATCTCTAAAAAATTATTTGTAATCTTTAAAAAAATTAGTTTATATGTATGAGATTAGTTCATTTTGCCATTAGGAAAGAAAATTTTAATAAAGAATGAATCATATAATTTAGTAGATAGCATTTGTTAAATATTTGGAGTTAGTATACTTTGTTCCTGTCAACCGACAGGAGCAAAAATGAAAAATTTTTTCGACTCAAAAATTTAAAAAAGAAGCTTATAGAGGGCAAGAATTATGCGAATTATGCGAATTATCCAAAAATCCCGTTAACAAGCTCCGAAAATGCATACATTGACTCGAAGTCAACGATTTTTTGGTTGAACATTGATTTTTTTCTTATTTTATCAACCTATGTAATCCCTATTACACAATAAAACATACTCAATTTTCGCTTTTTATTCGAATCATTTTTTACTCGTTTCGACATCAAACTTACTCATCTGCATAAACAGCTTAATTGTGCTCATCTTTCATATTTATGTTTAGTTGAATTTTTGAGTCGAAAATTTTTTCATTTTTGCTCCTTTCGGTTGACAGGAATAAAGTATACTAGCTCCAAATATTTGAATGAGACTTTTTTCTTTGGGTATTTATTTTCCCGCTATTTTTATCGTTTCTAGGTGAGGTTTAAAGTTAAACATATACAAGGTTATTCGATTTTACGTGTTATTAGATGAATTTCTTAAGTCAGTTGTTGTCCTTCGGCCATTAGGTATACAAAGAGCCATATGAGTTGTAAAATTCTTGGGCATTAGGTCCACCTGCCAGCCTGAAGAGCACTATTGTCTATAGATGACCTAAGCATAATATACTTTTTGTTGATCATTGCTTAGAGCTAGGCTAGTATCAATCGCGAAATTTTTTCGAAAATGATTGTTTTTTAGCAGAAAATGCTCGAAAAATTGCGACTTTTGTTGAAACATGGGAAAATTTGGACATTTTTTTGCGAAAAAGGGAAATTTTAGACATTTTTGTGAAAAATTATATTGAGGGACTATTAAGATTTTTGAAATCATAAAGAGGCCCTTATGATTTTTTCGACTTTTGAAACTTTAGAGAGGTAATTACTCTTTACGTCCTCCCCTCCCCCTCCAATGGTAATTACGGCACTGGGAGGAGGTCTAAAATCCCCCAAAAAAGTTGATCATGTGACATATCTGGATGGCTCCTAAGACAAATTTCCATTTAAAATTCAATTTTTTAATACCTTAGGGTAATATTTATCATTTTTCTCACTTTATGTCACTTTTTTTCACAATTTCTTTGGATTGCTCAAGATTGTTCTTTCCAATTTGTTTGAGGGCCTCAGCCTTAAATTGAAGCTCGAACGAGAATTTGATTCTTTTTATTATATTTTTAATTTTTACTATATATTTTTAAATTTTTAGATGGTGCGCGGGTGCTTCTGTGACTGCTTTGGTGGCTTCAAAAACCCATTCAGATGTGATCCGAAATATGATCAACCATTAGATCAAAATGCTGTTAATAGGTGTTTGGAGGCAGTAATGGCTCATGAGGAACAGCAAAAAGCTAAATATGTAAGGATTTACATTGTGATCAATCCTTGAATGATATGCAAAATTTTTAGCAGACCGAATTCCACCGACCACTAATTCCATCTGGAGAACTTTACAACGATGGGTGTGCTCCATACAACCCACCAGTGCTCCCAGCTAGTGCTTTTCGGCCTATGCCACCCAGGAGCTGCAGTCCACCCCCATCCTATAGATCTCAACATGGTTCTTTGGAATATCTACCGGGTGCATCATCTCATTCAAAAATATAATTTTTTGAAGTTTTGACATTTTATTTATGTGTTATGTACCTTTTATAACTCCTCAAGTATTCACTCATTTTTTGAAATATTTTTAAAATCCTTTCTGTTACAGAGAATGACATGTCAAGTGGATAGGACAAAGTTCGATTAATATAAATTCAAGGGCAAATGCATAAAATTCATTTTGAACGTGAGAGGGATCGATCTCGGAGGTCGAAATTGTGTTTTTATTGAATCGACGTCCTAGCCTCTTAGCCATGTGGTCAAAAACCGTATTTTTCAAAATTTCCTTAGCTTGAACTTCTACTAGATTTCTATGATCTCTTTTGTAGTATTGTCTAAAAATCTATTTTTACGTGGCATTATTTCCGGTGAAAAGACTTTCTAACAAGATTTCTAAAAATTGCTTTAAATTTTAATTTTTGAAAATTGTATGCCATAGATCTTATATTTTGTAAATTTTTCAGTTTTTGTATGGCATTTTATAGCCATGTAATCTCATTTTTGAATGACCATAAGTTTTGTATATTTAGAATTTTGTCAAAAATATAAAAAAGTAAAAATTATAATTGACAAAAATCAATTTTTTAATCTTTTTTGTAAATTTAACTAGTCAGGTTTTTTATATGAATTGATGACACTTTAGTGCAATTTTATTTGCAATTTTAATAAAAGTTTATAAATAAAAATTAATTGTAATTTGAAAAATTTACAAACAATCAGAAAACCATATAACATAAACCACACTACAGTCAAACCTCGATATAACGGCACCCCCTGTAATTCCACACTAATTTGAACAACAAAAAAATACAATTATACAGGAACCAAAAGGCATTCCAAAGTTCGGGGGCCGGAGGTAAATAACTAATGTTTCCTTTTTTGGAGTGTATTATAAAATTAAACTTCAAAAACCGAGACAAACATCAAGTAACTACTTAACAAGTTCCTCCAATTAAGAAACTTAAAATTTTATGCGTCCAAAAAATGACATCACGTACACAATAAACAAATTAGAAAACAGAAAGTCAAGGCCAGAAAAATTACCTAATTATTACTGATTTACATTGTGGAACTTAAAAATTTCCTCATAAAAAGAGGAACTGCCAAATGTACAAGCGCATTTTGAACAAAGCGTACTACTAATCGAATTACTGTTTGGTTTGTTTATTTGAATGTTCAGTGTTTATTTTGGAGTTTTTTAATTAATAAAATGAAAAGCAGTTGTATTCTATTTATCGTTTTGATTATAGAAGTTAATGCTCAAAATGTAAGTTTTTAGGCTAAGAAAAAGCATAAGCACCACTAAGAGGATGTCATCCTCCAATTAAAGATCTAGGAGGAACGGGAGCCGAGATGTTGGGGGAGGGGGTAGAGGGTGCATTGTGTTAGAAATTCTCATTACTATGCTAGAAATGTCGGTCTTTGGTCACCGTTTTTGGCCACCAAACACAAAAAATCATCAATTTTTGAGATTTTTGGCTCGGGGTTTCAAATTTTGCATGAAGAATTTTTCTAGGCCAACAAATTGTTATAAAAAAATTAAAACTTGCATAAAATTTGCACCTCATGTTTTACCCATAGACAAATTTTTCATGCAAAATTTTTTATTCCATTGAATTCCCCACATAGAAAAGTATTTTAAAAAAATTTAGGAAGATCAAAAATGCTCTGTCCCAGATAACATGACCGAATTTCCTAAATACATCCAAAAAGAAATTAATAAAGTTTGGTATGGATACCCTAAATTCAATGAGTAAGAAAATTTTTCTTTTAGGGAAAATTATAATCCCGGGGAAGATTGCAAATCAGAATTGAAAATCACCAAAGTCATCATGAATATCGCCGAAAATATTAATAAAAAGCCGGGTGACAATGAACAAGAAGATGGAGGAACTAATTCCGATGATGAAAATACCAGTGAATCGGCATTTACGACTGCAAATCCTAGTCGAGGTGGAAGAGGAAATGGTGGGAAGAGAAGGAACCAGCAAAGAAACGAAGAAGTTGACTATGAAGATCAACAAGAAGATGGAAATACAGAGTCTAATGCTCATGGATCTCGTTCCAATGCCCAACGATCTTCTAGAAGGGGACAGGAAAATAATGATGAAACTACAACTCCCAGTGACTATGATGTTACAGGTGGGTAATTTACAACTTTACTGGTACCACGGTGCACCAAAGAGGAAAAATTTAAAAAAATTTCGCCAATCGACTCAACTCGCCAACGAGTTGAGTCGATTAAAAATGTGGATATGCAAAAAACCCCCAAAACCCATGATATGGTACTCATTTTGAA
Organism: Acrobeloides thornei; assembly: GCA_034699885.1. NCBI lineage: Eukaryota > Metazoa > Nematoda > Chromadorea > Rhabditida > Cephalobidae > Acrobeloides > Acrobeloides thornei. The sequence goes on along the minus strand of JAQGCP010001101.1, from coordinate 2,525 downwards.
GAGCTCGGGGAGCTGAGTCGATTGGCGAAATTTTTTCATTTTTGATCTTGCATACACCTTTTTTTGCGCCGTGGTATCCCTATCATAAAAGTATGAATTTTAGACGAAAATCAGGATAGCACTCCGAGATCACCATTTGGTCAAAATCGGTCTACCGCACGCCCAAGGAGCCGTTCAAGAGCAAACCGCAGGGGTCAAGATAATGAAGAAGAAGGAGAAGAAAATGATACGGGAAAAGTAAATAACAATTTTTGTATAAGCTTCAAACCTTTTAGAATTGTGAAAGTAAACCGCAAAGAAATAAACCCTCAAAAGAGAACTCCGGTAATGATGACCAAGAAAATGATATATCAGAGGATAATCAGAGCGAAAGCGAACAAATGGAAGATGAGCCTAAATATGTAGTAAAATTATTTTTTTATGAAGATACCCGCAAAAAAGTTCCGGTGGTTGGAGAGTATCCCTCATTTAAATTGGGCAGGGTTACCACATGTATTTTCAAAAATGGTTGCAAAATTTAGTCAAAATGTTTGCATTTTAGTTGCGTATAATGGCATATATTTTTATAAATAAAAATTAAATTTAAAATATTCCGTACAATTTTCTTTAAATTTTAAAAGCAATCAAAGATATGCCGATGAGATTTTCAAAAAATCGCATAAAAATTCAACAAATAGAAATTTTGCCATTTATTTGAAGAAATGGCCTTTTTGGGTTATAGTGATTTATAAGGTCAAAAACTCATAAAAAAGTCGCCATGGATAAAAGTTTGATCGGCTTTAAAGCTCTAATATCAAATTTACAAATATTATTGTTAACTCAAAATCGACATGTGCGCACTTTTTCGGAAGAGAGACCGTGTACGGGCCTTCTATTGTTGTGGCCATCCCTACATTTTAGAAACATGTAAGGGACATAGTTTTTTATGTTTCGGTTTAAACCGAACCGACCTATCGGCCGAAAAATAGCGGGAATGGGGGTCAGGCCTTCAAAAGAGGGGATCCCTATCATATAGGATCCTCAAATATCTGTACCCGATTTAAAAATTAACTATCTCAGCGAGGAATTTGAAATTTTTCATGCGGTTTGTTTTATAAAAATGATAATGTGACGTAGTTTTTTATTAAAAAAATTTTATTGAAAAAGCCTTAAATTTCAATTTTTTAGTGCAAAAACATTAAAAATGACGTTTTTAGAGAAGAACGCTCTTATATAAGTCCCTTTGAAGTTTTTTAACGCTGATTTTGACATATTCATTGATAAAAAAATATGCTGATCATTTTTATAATGGGTGTTGGAGGTTGAAAGTGTCCGGCATGGGGTCAAAAATGACTCACAACTTTTGGAGTCAAAGGCTAAAAATGGATTTTTTTTCAAATTTTTTTTAAAATAATCCAAATTGAGCTCAAATTAATTTTCTGATTTAAGCTCAATCTAAAGAAAAAATACTAAGGTAGAAATAGTAGGGGGCAAAAATGAAACAATAAAAATATGAAAAAATTTAGACTAAGCCAACTAGATCCAGAACACGAGGAGGGAGACATACCACAAAGAACGTTGAAGAATCTGACGATGAAAATGAGGCTGAAAATGAAGAAGATACAAAACCCAGGAGAAGAGGTTCTCATACAAATAGAAGAATAGAAGAGTCAGAAAGTGAAGATGAAGAAGATACAAAACCTAGGAGAAGAGGTTCTCATCAAAATAGAAGAATAGAAGAGACAGAAAGTGAAGATGAAGACGATACACAAAATAAAAGGACACGAAACCGGACAAGTCAGCAAAGAGGAGATAAAGAAACAAGTGACTATGAGGATAAGGACAGAGATGAGAAAGAAAAAGATGAAGAAGTAAGACTCAATAAAAAATCGAACCACTTTTATGGGGTACCTCCTAAAATTTTTTTAAATTCTGATTTTCTATTTTATGCATGCATAAATTTTATGGCAGCATATTACGCTCGATGTCACTCTCAGAAAAACCGCGAGTGCCGAGGCACTTGGCCCCAGTACTAAAAAATAACAAGTTCTAGTGTTCGATAAAAATAAAAATCCGGCTCCGGGGGTTCGAACTCTACTCGTTCAAGGTGAATTTTGCTCCGGGGGTTCGAACTCTACCGTTCAAGGTGAAATCCGGTTCCGGGGATTCGAACTCTACCCGTTCAAGGTGAATTGTGCTCCACTTGCTCCTGTTCTATCGTCGCTGAACTTTTTTTGTGAGAAATACACAACGATCAAAACTCATGATAAATCCGTTCGATATAGGTTGTCAAGTTATTCTTCCTCACCCTTTACACTAACTTTTTTCTAAACTAGATTTTAGGAAGAATCATCTGAAAAACAAATTTCACCTTCTGAAGCAAAACATAAATTTCCATTCTTAAGAAGTGCACCAGCTTATGTAGTCCGAAAATTTGCGCGTGTTCTAAATGACGATGGTATTGTAACAGATGCACAAAGAAGTATCAAAGTATGGATTTTGATCAACTTTGGTTATTGAACTCAAAGTTTATGGGTTTCGTAGTG